>APFE030328523.1:210058-220377 GCA_000404065.3 Pinus taeda
TTTGGAAAGACATACATTGGGAGATTCGTAGACATCAAAGATCCATTAGAAGATGAAAATGAGCAAAAGGAAGCAGAAAATATTGTGGAAGAAGACAATGATGAAACTCTAGAGGACGAAGAGTTTGGATTACATGACTGTTGATTAAATTTAAGTTATGCTTGGAAATCAAGCTCATTTTTTGTAACTATTAAGTAGTTATATTTGCAATGTTTTGACTTTGACATTTTATGATAAGAATATACAATCAATTAAGGTTGTTATGCGTTCAATATTTGTAATATGTGATTTTCGCATTAATTTTTAAGTTAATTATTATTTTTTGAAAAAAAAAAGTGATTATTATTATTTTTTTGACATGAAATTCATAAAAAAAACTATTGTTTAACTATTTTTAGTTAAAATTTTCGTATAAAAATTGTGATTTTCACAGGTCAATTTTAGCAAAAAAAGTATCAAAACATGTAGTTTTTTTAGTTATATTTACGTTAAAAATGGCTATTTTTATGTTCATTGTTAAAAAATATTGTTTTTTAGAAACAATTATTTCTTGTGGATTGAAAAATTAATTAACAATGTATAAATATGTAGAATTTTGAAAATTCAAAATATTGACCTTCTTCTTTAAATATGCAAAACAATAAAAACCTCACTACAAAAAAAAAAAATAAAAAAAAAAAATATAAAAAAAACCCCTAAATTATAAATTTACAAAATAATTATTTACATTTCATATATTAGAAAAAAAAAAAAGGCCCCAGTGTATAATTACCATGTTTTTAAATCAGCGTAAAAAACGCTACCATTATAAAATGCAATGTACATAAAAGAATTTATAGTGCCAAAAACTAAGCTCTAAAAAACACGTGTGTTTTACATCACCCCTTTTCAAAATCGAGTCACTTTTTTGCTATCTCTACAAAACGGGTAACGATATGAGTTCCCGTTTCAAATTTTACATTATTATAAGGCTTTGGGTAGGAAAAATGATATTTTTGGCATATTTGTTTATGAAAATAATGGGATTAGTAGAAAATGAATTTGGAAGGTTACAAGTTGCATGTAAGGATGAAATTGAAGAAAAATAATGGAAAATGAAGAAAACAGAGGCCTCATTGATAAAAAGGATTATGAGGATCAGTTGGCAAGCTTGGTCAATTCAATGTTGGAGCTCCCCCATTATTCTCTCTCTCTCTCATACTCTTGGAAATTTAGAGTGTTCTTGGAGCACTTTGGCATTTGAGAAATAAAGGTAAAAACAACAAGAGGAAGCAAAGATCAAGCAAGGAAAGGTAGGATCAAGCAACTACAAAAAGCTTCATTGTAGATATCGACTTGCATGTGTATTGTCCTTGCTATATTTAGAATGCATGGGATTGCATGTGTTTCTTTTCTACCATGGCATGGTTTTTGCCAAGTGTGATAGTATTTTCAACCTAGTCTTGCCATTTCCTGATAGATTTGATGAGATGGGTTCTCTCATTCGGTTTATGTGGGATGGTCGGATTATATTTGAAGGTGAGTGGGGTGCATCTATGAATTGACAAACACATGGTCTAGTGGTCCCTAAACCGGACTATGGGTCACGAAGCCACTAGCCTAGTAATCCCTGAACCAGACTGTGGGTTGCGGTAAAGCCAAATTATGTGCCTCAATGGGCCTAGGAATCCTTATCAGTGAATGGTGGGATATACGTTAAATCCAAGAGGTGGATTTTCTCTCTATTGAGCCTAGTGGTCCCGGGATGGTATGCATGGTAAAGCCTGGAGAGTATGTCTCGCTGTAGGGCCTAGTGATCCCTGGATCGGATTGTGGATTTCGGTAAAGCCTGAGAGACTAGGAGGCACTAAAATTCCTCACATTGTAGGCCGAGAACTCTAGTAGCATCGATGTTTGTTGGTGTTTTTGTTGTGTTATATGAGTCCCATATTCATGCTTGGAATATGGCATGACGCTGATTGGCTAAAGAGGGACTTGGCTCAGCGAATCTATGGTTAGGTGGAACGTGGTAGTCCCATCTCTGGTTGGTTTATTGCATTCATTAATGAGAAATCCATTCCCTTGATTTTCATGTGTAAATGTACTGATGTATATGTGGATTTTATGGCTTATATTTTTATGATATTTCTGTTCTTATTATACTGGTTATATGTATGTTTTATGACAACAACTATGTATGGTTCTCAGCATGTTTTTACTCGTATATGAATGGATAATGTGTTTATGACCTAATAGATGATAATGCAGAAAATGACATGAGGGAACAGTGGTTCATAGCGATTCATAGATAAGTATGAGATCCCTACACTTAATTTTGTTGTTTACACCTGTAGGTTACATGTTGATGATATATTTGATGAAATGTCTATCATGGCTAATAGAGGCCTGGTTAAGGTCTTGTTCAACTTATTTCTTTGGCATCATTATTTCCCTGTACTTTTACTGATTTTAAGCTATCACTCCATTATGGGCAGTGACCTAAGCTCTGGGCCTAAAAAAATGGCTTATATCCTGGGGCCGTTAACACAAAACTGGTAATTTTGGTCTCTGGTCACTAGAAAGCAAGCCTGTGAGAGTGACGTTTGGTTTCTAGTCGCTCCATTGCCTATAACATGAAAGCGACTGAGGCCTAAGATGTCCAGAACATCAGTGAGACCCAGGGGTAGGTTGTCTGAGTGGCTGACATGTCTCTTGAGGATTCGGAAGTTGATGTTGGATGATTTTATGTGATTTTTCTATTGATTCCACTTCCTTAAAGTCACATAGAAGGTCGAATCCAATCATAGTGGCCTCTTGTCTCATGTTTATCCTAGTTGGATAGTTACTTGGGTAGATGTGGGAGGAGGGTGTTATAGAGTGGTATCAAAGCATTGTTCACCCCTCGGACTGGATGGGTTATGTGTTGGTCATGCATGCATGTCAGTTGCAAGTGTGTCTCTTACACTTGCATTCCATATGTTTGTTGCATTTGCATGATGTTGATAATGGTTGTAATAAATTTGTCATGAGGAATTTGATCTTGATTTTGTGGAATGCATCATCATGAGTATATGATTGGTTACATGTTATATGTCACTTACATGTTTTTATATGTTGCTTGATTACATCCTTGTATATTAGGTTGCATTCTTGTATGTTTGATTACATGTATTAGTATTGTCGGTTTAGTTACAAGTATTGATCACTTATGCTCAACTATATGCGTTCATGCGTATGTATAGTTGATTATGCATTTCTTATGCATGTTGATGGTTGCATGTGGCAATGTGTATAGTGGAGTAATGGTTTTTGTCATGCATGAGGTCGTGGTTTGTGAAGTTGATATGGTCATGCATTGATGACTTGATTCTAGCTAGAATGATGTGTATATGGTTTGGTACTCATGTGCTATATGTCTATATGCAGTTGTTATGCATGTATGGTCTTGGTTATAGTTATGCATGAATAGTAGGTCAAACATGCCTTATGAAATCATTGTATGCAATTTAGGTCATCATGGTGCTATTGGTATGTTATGATGCTAATGTGTTAAATGAGGTATAGCAAGATATGCAAATCATCAAAGTGAGGTTGTAGCATTGGGTCTCGCAGCAAGAACATGTCACCATACAGGTTTGTATGTTGATCATGTATGTATGTAGATTAAGGATTTTTATATGCATTAGGGTTATATACATTAGGTTTATGTAGATGTATTTTTATGTTATGATTACATTCATGATAGATGTTAGTTCATTAGTGTAGTTATACGCACATGTGTTCGATTGTTAAGAATGATAGTAACCTGTAGTTGTATGCATTTCTATTGTTGTTTTATATTAGATAACTTAATGATTATGTTACATTTTGTTGATGAAGTATCTTATAGGTTGAATTTGTGTTGTTATATGCTATTAACTTGATGAGTAGGGTTATTTCATTGAGATCTTGATGTTGTAATTTGGATTGGTCATATGTGTGATAGTTATGTGCATTGCATTGAATACATTGATGTTATATGTATTGTGTTAACCTAGTTTGACCTATGTGGATGGTTATGGTTGTGATATTTAGGTATGAAACGACATATTTGTGATATGGTGTTGTACTAATCTAGACTGATCATGCATATGTAATTGTTACGCATGAACGACAAATGCTTATGAGCTTATGATGTGAACATGTTTGTTAGTTATTGTTATGGATATCTTGATTTATGTTTGAGTTGATATGTTTGAAGTTGTATCGTGATAACCTAGATTGATTGTGCAGACAAGATAGGTTCCCTTGAAATACACTAAGGTATGAGTTTTCTTATGTAGTATATTGGGTGCTTCATTGTTGATTATGTCGTCTAGTTGATTTATCTGACATGGTGCATTCATTGCTTTCTTGAATGTTTGATTAATTGCATGATATGAGTATGAGTTTATAGGGATGCATGAAGAAATGATATTGTTTTAAGATGATTGTACTAATACACATGTGTCGAGACAGTTGATACGTACTTGCATGTAAGTAGGTGATAGTTGTAGCATTATGTCTAATGCCTATGAGTTGACTATGGATTACAACATGATTGTTAGTCTTGCTAAATGTTGATTTCAAATTGATAGATATGATTGTCTTGATATTTGGAACATGTGGTTGACATGTGTGAGAAGTTGTAGGCATCATTCTATTATTAGCCTAACAAGATAATAGTTGATGTGTCTATATCACTAACAATCGAGTGATGTGACAGTGCATAGTAACACTCAATTTCTACAAGTAAAAGGTCAAAGAAAGGAATTGGGAAATAATTCCTTTGGATATGTTTAGAAACCCTAATTCCAAACGAATGACTACCTTGCCCATAGGAAGTATTCTTAACCTTAATCTTTTCTAACATTATGTGGATACATGTTATATTCATGAACATGTACTTGACAAATATATTAGTTAGTCTTTAGTTACAAGTGGATATGTCAAAGGATTGGAGTCCCTTGAGAGATGGCATGGATGTGTTCAACTGCAAGCAATGTGCTTGGCACAACAAGATGAGGTAACTGGTGTATTTTTATGTTTATTTATGCAATAACAGTTATGTGTTAATGATAGCATGATGCAAGGAGTTGCATGGCAAGAGAGTTTGCCACGAAATCTCAAAGAGGGCTTAAGTTGAGCTTTCCTTGGAACCACAAGGATTGAATCATGATGTCTGTTGTTAGTCTTGTACTTTTGGTCTTTTGTGATTGTTGCACTTGATTTTCGACTTTGATTGTGTCTGGTGCATAGTTATGCTACTTTGTTACAGTGTCATATTACTTTTGGTTTTCATGGTCTTCTTATTGTTGTTCTGTTCTTTCCTTTTATTGTTTTGATTCTTGGGAATTGGATGGGGAAAGATGAAAGTTAATGGAGCTCGAGGAGAGCTTTGTGGTACCCAACAGGTAATGTAAGACACGGATGACGCTCGGTGCATGAGTAAGCGCAACGAAAGGTAAGACTATGATATTCAGTTGTACTGGTTGGGTCCATTGTGGTAAATGGACGGTGGCAGTAAAGTCATGAGAAAGGTAACTGAAAAGGTAAAGTAAATGGATCTGAGGTGTTGGATGCCTTGGCTATGTCAGGAACTGTTCTTCTCAATGTCATGCATGTTGTGAATGAATAAAGGAAGTTATTTTTACCTTGACTTTGATATCTGGTAATTATGTTATGATCGTGATTATGTTGATGTTTATATATGTATACATGTAGGTGTGTATGTAGGTCATGGCTGACAGGGTTATCGCGGATCATGATTAATTTATGGTAATGTTTATATGTACATATGTATGTATGTATGTATGATGTTGACTAACAAGATCATTATTATTTTATGTTTATGTTTATGCATATGTATGTATGTATCCATGTATCTATGTCATTGTTTGACAAGGTCATCAGGAATCATCCTTATGGAGGAATGATTTCTTACGTAGGCGAATGACAGGAATATGTTCCTGGCTATGAGGAATCAAGTGGGAAGAGTAGTCATGATGAATATACGATGTCTATATCATGTGGTTATGAATTGATATTATATGCTTGTATTATGCCTATGTTATGTTATGGACAGGTTATATGGAGGGATACATCAGCAAAGTGAAACAATGTGGTTTGCGACATGTTAAGATAAGCATGGATAAGACACTGTAAGCAAGGTTTCTTGGTAGAGATAGTGTGCTTTTAGATGTGAGGTACTATTTTTGTATATGTTGTATATGTTGCATCTATGATGTTGTGCGCATGCGGTGTTGTGTATACATATTGTGTGTACATGTTGTTTATGAAATGTTATGTACATGATGGTACATATATTGTTCTGTGAATATTATATATGGTGTTGTGCACATGACTGGATATAAAGTGCTATGTATAGTTGATTCTATGTACATGTTGCATATGCAGTGTTATGTACATACGATGCTCTATTCATATTGTACATATGGTGTTGTGTGCATGATTGTACAAGTATTGTTGTGAGCATGTGGTGTCATGTACATGTTGTACATGTGGTGTTGTGTGCATGTGGTGCTATGTACATGTCACACATGTGATGCTATGTACATATGGTGTCATGTACATGTCGTGTGTGTGGTACTGTGTACATGTGGTATTGTGTACACGTTGTATAGGTGGTGCAGTGTACATGTGGCATTGTGTACACGTTGTTCAGATGGTTTCATGCACATGTGATGTTGTGCACACATTGTGCAGGTGGTGTGGTGTACAGGTGGTACTGTGTACATATTGTTATGGCACTGATGTACATGTGGTATTATGTGCATTTTGTACATGTTGTGTTGAGTACATGCGGTATTATGTGTATGTGCACATGGTTGAGGAGAAGACATTTGGTGTTTATTGGGTGTGGAAATTGATCTAGAGTGCATGCAAAATAAGGACAAAGGTAGAAGCTAAGGATTGATTAAAGGATAAGTATCATCATTTTATTCCAGTTTATTATGCATGTGATTTCTGATTCTGGTTTATGATGATTACATCTGATGTATGATTTTGGTTTATGATGGTTACATGTGATTTATGATTTTGATCTATGATGGTTGTGTTTTGCGCTAACATGATGTGATATGTTGTATATGATGATTTGGTAAAGATGCTAGGTTGACTTGTTGTGACAGGAAGCGAACAGAGTTGTAAGTGTACCTTATTGATAGGCTACCAATGAGGTATGATGTGAATTTACTTCGATTTATTTTAATCTAATGGAATTTATTTGCTTGGTACAGGAAGCATGGAAATGCCCAGTTGAGTGGCTGAAATTGACTGGAATAATTAGCAGCAGCAGTGAAAGAAATTGGAACATGCAATAGTATGTTGGTAAAGCACTTCAGGAGCAGGGCCATTGTGGGACACTAGTACCCAATAGTGTCCATTGATTTCCATGAGCATGTTATGACCGCTATGATGGTTTTGAGGCAGGGATATGCCTTGGTTTTTGTATCTTCCGATGTGAGGAAGCCTTTCCAAGGGATGGGGGTGCCAGTGGAACTTGGAAGGTGAGTGACTTCACAGAAGGGATTGACAGATTGCCTGAGGGGCTGTGTAGAAGAGAAGGGAAGGCCGTGGATGGATTTTTTTTTTCATTAGCATTGCCATATGGAATTGAATACACATTGGGAGTGCGCCCTAGAACAATGAGTCGATAACTATTCACTGAGAGGACAAGTGGCGCAGGATTGAAGCACTAGATATTGGATGCATCTTTGACTATGGCAGTGGATTCTAGACTTCTTGGGAAGAAGGTGAATCCTGGTATTATTTTGAGGGTGGAGGTGTGAGCCTCTAGATTCCCTTGCTGCGGATGTAGGAATCATATCATTTTATTTGTTGCTTGAGAGAATGTGCATATGTGTATATGTGTGTATTATTGTAAATATTGTATCAAGTTGGTTTATAAAGCTCCACAGATAGTATGGTTATTTGTTGGTTGAAGAAAATGTGTATGTGTATATGTGGTTAGTGTAAATACCGTAATGAGTTGTGTTATAAAGCTCCAGTAAACAATATGATTTTCATGTTTCATCAATGGTGATTGTAAATACTACAACGAACTATGTTATAAATATCAATGGGCCGTATGTTTTTTTCCAGCAGTCTTGTTTGTTATAGGTGCCATTGAACATCGAGGATGGTGTTTCCCCAACGAGGAGGGTTCTATAACAACCCTAGTGAAAATTCCATGTAAAAATATATAAGACCATGGTTGATGGGACACATATTCCAAGCTTAATGTTGGGCAAGACATCCTAGGGGGTGTTCATTTGGTTATTTATGGCTAAGGAAATTGGCAAAGGCATTGGCTAAGGCTTTGGGAAGATAAAATGGTATTTTTGGCACATTTATTTATCAAAATAATGGAAATTAGGAGAAAAGGAAGGTGAAATGTCACAGGATGCATGTGAGGAGGAAATTGAAGGAAAATAATGGAAAATGAAGAAAATAGAGGCCTCATTGATAAAAAGGCTTCTGAGGATCAGTCGGCAAGCTTGGTCAATTTAGTGTTAGAGCTCTCTCATTATTCTCTCTCTCTCTCTCATACTCTTGGGCACTTAGAGTTTTCTTGGAGCACTTTGGAATTTTAGAAATAAAGGAAAATAAGGCAAGAGGAAGCAAAGATCAAGCAAGGAAAGGCAAGATCAAGCAACTACAACAAGCTTCATTGTAGGTATTGACTTGCATGTGTATTTCCCTTGCTATATTTGGCATGAATGGGATTGCATGTGTTTCTTTTCTACCATGAGATGGTTTTTTCCAGGTGTGACAATATTTTCATCCTAGCCTTGCCATTTCCTGATAGCTTTGATGAGATGGGTTCTCTCATTTGGTTTATGTGGGATGGTCGGATTGGATTTGAAGATGAGTGGGGTGGATCTCAAAATTGACAAACACATGGTCTAGTGGTCCCTGAATTAGACTATGGATCATGAAGCCATTGACCTAGTAACCCCTGAACTAGACTTTGGGTTGTCGGTGAATTGTGGGATATACAGTGAAGCCAAGAGGTGGATTTTCTCTCTGTTGGGCCTAGTGATCCCAAGATGGGATGTGTGGTAAAGCCTGGAGATTATGTCTCGATGTAGGGCTTCGTGATCCTTAGATCAGATTGTGGATTGTGGTAAATCCTGAGAGTCTAGAAGGCACTCAAATTCCTCATGATCTACACGGAGAACTCCGGTGGCATCCATGCTTGTTGGTGTTTTTGGTGTGTTCTATGAGTCCCACATTCATGCTTGAAATATGGAACAGGGGTGATTGGCTAAAGAGAGACTTGGCTCATTCAATCTATGGCTGGGTGGAACGTGATAGTCCCATCTCTGGTTGGTTTATTGCATTCATTAATGAGAAATCCATTCCCTCGATTTTCATGTGTAAATGTATTGATGTATATGTGGATTTTATGGCTAATATGTTTATGATATTTTTGTTCCTGTTATGCTGGTTATATGTATGTTTTATGATAACAACTATGTATGGCTCTCAGTATGTTTTTACTTGTATATAAATGGATAATGTGTCTATGACCTAATAGATGATAATGTAACAAATGACATGAGGGAAAAATGGTTCTGTTATGAAACCAACTCACAAAAAGATAGAAAAGATAGATCAACGCCTTAGAATTCAGCCTCTTCGAGGAGGCAACCTCCTTTACATTACACAAATGAATGATTCTTTGATGATTCAAATGAAAAAACCTCCTTTCTCTATATAGGAGTGTAAGGAGTCACAATATAACCCAGCCGACCTAACAATAATAATATAAAGGCACAAAAATAACAATAGAGGGATTCTATGGGGCACAGTAATAACAATATGGGGACAATAGGGGCACAACAATATTAATAAGGGGTACAACTACAATAGTAATGTGTTAATCACTAGTATTATAGGGACCCAACATGCCCCTCTCCTTCAAAAAAAGTGTTGTCCTCAACGCTTGAGTAGTTTTGGATACTTCTATATAAAATTCTCATCCTCCCATGTGGAATCTTCAGCAAATAAGTTCTTCCACTTGATAAGATACTCTGAAATTGATCGATTTCATAGCTGTCGAGTTCTTGTTTCTGTGATTGCGTCCATTTCCAATATAATTTTTCCTTCCTCATCAAGTTTGGCAATATTGTTTGAACTGGGAGCTTTTCGCCTATAACCTTCTTTAAACATGAAACATGGAAAACTGGGTGCAATCTAGAAGCTACAGGAAGCTCCAATTTGTATGTCATAGTACCAATCTTTTGCAACACCTTGTATGGACCATAATACTTTGGTGATAATTTATTATCCTTCTT
>APFE030328523.1:229637-260083 GCA_000404065.3 Pinus taeda
TATATATATAATTGCAGATTAGCCCATACGCAACATGTCCATATAAAATCAATTTCATGATTTAACACCGTCTTAAAAACATTCAACGCTTAAATTATTAGGGCATAGGAATTACACATGGTAGGGAATTAAGTTCCTTGAGATGTGTATTTACTTTAGACGATATCACATACCTGTGTAGCGGTAGTCTAATAGCCTTTATTTTATTAAGTTTCATAAAATGGGCACTATCCCATAAAAGTATTTTACAAATTCAACAATAAAATTATATTACAACTAATTATTGGTTAAAGGGTTAGCAACTGGAACCAAGCAGGTACAAGAGGTACAAGAGGATATATTTATTAGACAATTCAGATTTAGATAAAGACATTTTTTGACTAGATGAGCTCTTGCTCACTCTTGTCATCACTACTCAGTGGCAAGGAGGCTGGCACAAGGTTGAGAATAAAAAAAAGGAAAACTTAGTTTTCTGTCCATTGTATATTAGTTTCTTTTTCTGTGAATGTGTCTGCGTACCACCAGTCTTTGGTTGAGTGATGCTTGGTTATCTGCAATTTACAACATGTAATTTTATTTTTCTATATTAATAAAATTACAATTGTTTTCTTGGAAAAAAAGGTTAGCAACATAAAAGTCAGATATGGTGGCGGTTGAGAGTGCGATATTATGAGGCATGCACACATATCGGAAACGGACGTTAATTCTTCATGAAACGGAAATGGAGGTCGACAAAAGTAAGTGGCAAACGTTGTAGGCGTTTGGAAGGTTTGTTGAAGCCTGAAGGGGTGTGCATGTCGAGGTCTCCAAAAATTCACATGTTTAGATTATGTCGGGTTCGTCGAAGCCCAGAGGGCTGCGCATGTTGAGGTCTCCAAAAATTCGCATCTAGGCCTGGAATTTGATGTCCTTTAGGACGTATTTTGGGTTTCAGGACGTATTTGACAATTGCTAGAAAATTTTACATGTCAGATTTGACATTCCTTTTATATCTACGACCTGTCAAAATGACATCTGATTTTAAATTTAAACTGTAAAAAAATATGATACCTCTACTATGTGAGGGATTCCACTTAGTATAACTTTAAATCCAACAAGGACGTTGTACTCTCAATCTCTCTGGCATCCCTGTATTAAATCTACAACTCCTCAATAAAGCATAATTCCATTAAACATTTATTTATGGACATCCATGTTTCCAACTAGACTCTCAAGCTCTCTTGGCGTGGCCGTATTAACTCCAATACGATGAAAGTGGATTAGTGAATATTCAATGCCATATCACAATAATTTAGTGCACCCAGATTGTATTCCAATGTAACTGTGGAAACGGGGTTCCCTTATCCCATCTTCAACTACACCTCCCATCCGGGCCCCCTTCCATTTCCCACAGGATACCTGCACTACTGTCACCTCATCTCATCCAAGGAAATTCCCTTTGGGGTTGCAGGAATCGTTTCACGAGCCTTTCGATTGCGGTCTACATAGTAAGTGTATATCACAACATCCCATCAAGTTAAGGTATATGCACACAAAATTTATGCGCTAAGTCCATGTTCATATGGAGGCGAATGTTGGCAAGGATGGCGTGGGGGAGTCGTCCTCCTCTGCCATAGCTAGATGGAAGAGCAGCATTTGGAGAGGTTTTCAGTGTTATTTAGACAAATCTACTAGGCACAAATTGGGTAGATGGTTGGGCCTTGACATGCTAGCAGCCATTTATGTTTTGAGGGATTTTTCCATAGATGGGTTTTACATAGTCTCTTATAAACTGAGAATTTATATATTGAATTTATTGATAGGTTCATGGATTGGGAATTCATATATTGGATTTATTAATAAGGTCATGAAGGGTTAGTGGCTCCCTACCAAGCAGTCCTACCAATTCAGGGTATGCATCCAGCACCTGTCATAGTTTAAATTATGGTACTCTATAACAAAAGTATTTTGTATTTTTTTCGCAATGACATTCTTCCTGACGTGTTGGTATTTTGGCCAATATTATTATTCTATTGGATTGTATTTTTCATGCTAATGATGATGCCATAGATATTGCGCATGATCAAATACAAATATGTACCATTTATAATTGTGGAAACTAGAAGTCAGAAGAAGACATAACCTTGCCTTTTAAATATGACGTGCAATTTGTTTAAATTTCAACAAAATCTCCCTCTATGCTTGTAGGTTTTGTATTGATTGATTTTACGCTTTGTTATCTACAAGTGAAAGCGCTCACTGATGTTGTTCGCATTATGGGTGTTGCAGAGCATTATCGATGTTGCTGGTTCAAACCTCTAAAAAGCCTCTTTTGATATGCCCAATGTTTTTAGCGTTGTGGGTATTGTGTAGAAATAGCAACTATTTCATCAAACTTCAAGGTAGTTGTATTCCTACCTATAGGAATAACCAGATTATCCCATAATTCTAGTAGGGAATACAACAAATTATGCACTTATCTTCATCTAGAATTATTATATCAGCATATAATAATTGGCTTAACACAATATTAAAGGCATTCAAATGCTCTCTTACCGAGTCTCCATCCTTCATTCTCAGGTTATACAGTTTTTTCGGCAAGAACAGTTTATTCACCAGAGAATTAGATCAATATAAATTCCCTAACTTGTCCCACTTAGCCTTCATTGTAGCTTCCCCTAACACATTCAACAATACTAAATTTGAGATACACAACCATATTGTTCTCTTTTCCTTTTGATCCAACTTTGCCCAGTCATCTGCTAAAATTGCCATTGGTTTAGTACCGGCATCTATTGCAATCCATTGATATTTATCCACCAAGATATCCTCCATCTTGAGCTTGCACAACTCAAAACTTTGTTCATTGAATTTCGTGATCTCTATATTTCCATTATTCGTCATCTTCTTTCACCACAAGAATTGATCCTGTAATCTCCCACTATAACAGGGTCTACCACAGGCCCAAGAAAAACAACTCAGCAACAAATACATCCCCTTGAATCCAAAACAACTCTAATACCAAATGTAGGTTTTAACTCTGTACTTAAATTACCTGCAAACGAATTCTTAAAAATAGAAAAATATACAATGGTAAGAACATAAAACAAATATACATAGAGATTTTCACTTGGATCTAAAAACTGGGAGTACGAGAATGATTTTTTATTATATTCTTTTCAATGTTAAAATACATATGTATACATGCTTAAGGATTCACAAACCCCAATCCATAACCCTTAATTAGAACATTACCATAGTTTCCTTGACCAGATCTACAAAAATACCATGGGCAGAAAACCATCATGCCCAAAACCATGTGTAAACCCTGTGCATCACAAAATCATGGGTAGGTCTTTCCACCATCTTTGGGTCTTCCCCCATCCTTGGGTCCACATAAAAAAAAATTCCCGAGGCACTGCACCTGGCGCAACATCGATTGCATCATGCTAATCGTGGAAAGAATACAACACACAACCAACAAATCTAAACATTGCTACACATTATTTATGAGTGTGGAGGTATAGAAAATAAAAAAGAAGATGCGTACCACAAGGTGATACCAATTTTCAGGAATTAAATGGTCCATGTATTACATAAGAATCTAGACTGCTACTTCTACAATATAGGGTGGTGGAAGTAGCACTCTCTCTTTTGGTGTCTTTATTGAGTGTAAAAAGGGACAAAATGTCTCAAGAGGTGCAAACCACTTTGCAATTCTAGTTTAGATTATTTCCTCTCTCTTTTTGCAGGTGGACTTGGTTGGAGGATACTATGATGCAGGATACAATGTTAAATTTGGGTTTCCAATGGCATTCACCACAACAATGTTGCCATGGAGTGTTTTGGAATTCGGTGGGTTAATGGTTGGTGAGCTAGCCAACTCAAAGGATGCCATTCATTAGGCCATGGATAACCTACTGAAAGCAATTGCACATCCAGGCACCATATATGTCCAACTAAATGCATATGTAGTGCACAATGATTCAACTCTCTACAAACTAACCCATGTCATGCTCTGTATCTATAGCCACTATTTATATGATTAACGATACAAGATACATCACTTGTTTTGCATATTATGGATAAAATATATTCAATGTTCAAACTTGTGTCAGGTAGGGGATCCCAACACTGATCACAAATGTTGGGAAGGGCCAGAAGATATTGACACAACTCATACTATTTATAAAATTCACAGCCAACATCATGGTTCATATGTTGAGGCTGAAATAGCTACAGCACTTGCAATTGCATCCCTTATATTTCACAAATCTGATCCTTCATATTCCAAACGACTTATTCATACTTCCATGAGGGTAAGTACTAAAATGGTTACTTCTTTTAAGTTTACATTGTAGGAATTCACTGTAAATCCCAACGACTGACCTTGTTGCATTGGGATTCTTAGGTATTTGATTTTGTTGATAAGCACATAGGAACTTATAGTGACTCACTTAGATCTTGAATCTGTCCATTATATTGTGCATACTATGGATATGTGGTACTGTTAAATATAATGTCAAATTTTGAGCCGATTCTTAACCTGCTAGATGAGGTTGAAGATTTATGACTGACTTGCTTTTGGGATCATCTCAAGATGAACTAGTTTGTGGAGATGCTTGGCTGCATAAGGCAACGCAAACCCAACTTATCTAAATTACATTCAATCAAAAGGCTAGCCATTAGGAGCTAATGAATCAGAGAATATATTTGGGTGGGACAATAAACATGCAGGTGCTCGAGTCCTCCTATCAAAGGTATAACAACATTTATTTTTTTTGTTAGATAGTGATTTAGTGACTGTTAGAACATTCTTATATACTCAATGGATTTCAATTTGATTCTTTACCTACTGGGTTTGAATTTGTGAGCTATTGCACGGTTTGAATGTGTGCAGGAGTTCTTGCTATGAAAAGTGAAGTCTCTTGATGACTACAAAGGACATGCTGACAATTATATCTTCTCTCTTCTCCCTGGAGTATCTTTCTCACATGCTAAATATACTCCAAGTCTCTGCGTTTTTCATTGGTTTTGAATGGTATACATGCTCTCTCCTTAGAATGTTATTCTTATTCTAACTTTGGGTATATTCTTGTGTAAGTAGGAGGACTTCTTTACACAATGCCTGATAGCAATTTGTAATATGTTACATCTTCTTCATCCTTGCTCTTCACTTATGCTAAATACCTGAGCTCCTCTAAACAAGCAGTAACTTGTGGGTCAATGAATTTTAGTCCAAAGTTACTAAGAACTATTGCAAAACGGCAGGTATATATGCATAGAAACCCACTAATTAATTTTTGTAACCTTTTAATCTAGTTATTGGTATATGGGGTCTGATTCAATCCCGTGTTTTTTTTTTAATGAAGGTTGATTACATATTGGGGGATAATCCTCTCAAGATGTCATACATGGTTGGATATGGTTCCCACTATCCAAAACATATTCATCACATAGCCTTTTCTCTTCCCTGGAAGGCAAATCATCCTTAGCCCATTCCATGTAACGCAGGCTTCCAATCTATGTACAAAAATGCACCCAATCACAACATCTTGGTGGGAGCCGTGGTGGGAGGCTAGGATAGCATGGATCGATTCCTGATGACTGAAATGATTACGAGTAATCAGAACCTTCTACATATATTAATGCACCTTTAGTAGGATCCCTTTCTTGTTTGGCTCATTCTACCATGTCCTAAAGTACCTTGCCCTCTGTACCTCCTTATGTAAACCAGACAAGGAAGATGGATGGAAGAACTATTTTCATGTTCAACTATTTGGTTTCAATTCTATGTCATAGTGAAGTAACTATATATCTATAGTATTGTTTTAAAAGAAGCATCCTAAGGAATCTAGGCTATCTCTTGAATTATCTTACCCTCTGGACCTCCTTATCTAAACCAGAGGAGGAGGATGATAGATGGAACTCTAAATCGTAGTGAAGTAACTATATATCTATGGTAGTGCCCCTGGAACAAGTGTTCTAAGTAATTATATATATAGTGTAGTCCCCTTGGAACAAGTGTTCTAATCGGGCCACAACAGAGTCTGCCACTGTATTTATTGCTAATTAATGAAATGGATCAAGTCAAGACTTTACTCGTTCACAATTCTCACTTGTTAATGCCAAAATTTGTGACATGGTGCAGAGCCACGAGACAATGCACTAACAGTTCTTTAAATTGGGGAAGTATGTTCCCTCATCATCTACAAAAATTTCATGTTTAAAATCATCTACAATACCTACTATCTTCATCCCATAAATATTTGGGGGAAAGATTCCATTTCATTTCAGTAATGCTTTGGAGTTTTGGTGTTTGGAATTGATTTTCAATAGTCCCACTCGTGTTGTGTTCTATCCTTAATATTTGCAATGTGGATAAGTGTTTGTATTCTTCTTTGCCTTAGAAATAGGACCAGGTTGAACTATAACTTATTTTTTTAGTAAGAAGCCAAAGAGATTCAAAAACGCGAGCTGAGTGTTTATAGACAATTGGTTTTATTTCAGTTCTCATTGCTGTAGAGTTTGTCTTTTCATGCATTGGACTATGAAATATAATATTCAAAAGAGACATCTTGCTTGTACTTCCTTGGACTTCCCTGTAGTGTTATTAACAAGTCAATTCCTATGAAGATAATGAAATTTTCCATGGATAATGAGAATCATGTTGTCATTGTTGTGGTGAGAAGAGCATTCTACAACACAGGCTGGTGGAAGTAGAAGTCTCCCTTTTGGTGTCTTTATTGAGTGTAAAAAGAGACAAAATGTCTCAAGAGGTTCAAACCACTTTTACATTCAATCAAAAGGTCATTTATTAGGAGCTGATGAATCAGACAATATATATTATGTCATTTCCTTATAGTGTTTCCTTTCCAACATGTGGTGCAAATGCTAGGTATGTTACGGTTAAAAAAAAATTTAAATGAATCTCTAGATATTACTATCCTCAAACATTCGTGTCGTCAAAGTTGAAGTGATGGTTTCTACCTTTGAAACCGTCATGTACTCACTGAAAAAGGTATGTCATGTGGCACATCAGATTGCAGGTGTAAGTGACTTGGATCACGAGGACAACTAAGAAGCTTTTCATTTTCATGATACATTCAATATTCGACCACTGATAGTAGGTATGCAACTTAAAGGTTGCATCAGCCACTTGCAAAAGGGATGTACCTCATGGGACTTGCAGCCAATGCATTGGGTGGGTATGTATGGAGTTGGTGACCTTTTCATGCATGTTATGGGATTCTTTTCATGGCATTCTTGTCATCCCAAATCGATTGTTAAACATCATTGGGATTCCAAAATTTAGAGCATTTTTTAGAAACTAAAGGAACCACTATAAAACCAGAAAGTGAAAGGAGGTTTGTGACGCTGAGTTTTTTTTTGGAGGAGAAATCCTTGATGAGGGTGGTCACATTTGAGGTGGGAGATAGGAGATTCATAATGGTCATGTTTTGTGTGACAAATTTCAGAATATCCCTATGCCCCATAGGCACTCGATACATTGGCCTCCAACCTAATCACAACGCGAATATTAAACAAACTAATTGAATTGACCCAAAATAGACCACAACATAAGGAAATAAAAGAGATTTATAGTGGCTCACCACCTTGACTGACTCAAGAGTTGCAAGAACAATGATGTCTAGGCAAGACACAGCATCTCTACAAGCCTTTTCTACCTGACTCTTAATGTCATTTATGATGATTTCAAAGGCTTTCACTCTCAGCCTTAAGTTGGGTGGTGCATATTGTTGACTAGGACCGCTTGTTGAACCATACAACAGAATTGATCCATCGTCGTCCTTTGCAATTTCATAGACACAACCAACATGGCACCAAAATGCAATAAATAGGGCTTGTAGTTTTTGGAAAATTTTGGAATAACCAACTAAGGTTATGTTGAACGATAGCAGTACTAATATACTGACATGCATTTCGACACCAACCATTAGAAAAACCAAAATAAGTGGAGGAAGCCTTCAAATTTGAAGGATTATTCTTAGTTTAATTTGGAAAGGTATATATTCATTTAACATTTTAAGATGAAAGTTTATAAAAAAATTGTACTTTTATTGACAAGTATACAAAAAAAATTGAAATAATGTTCTTTTAAATCTTTAAAGTCTTAAAAATTTAAAGAGTTGCTACAATAAACCACTATTAAATCTCAATAGATCTTAGTAAATAAGTAAACATTTTTCTCAAATTCCAAGAAAAAAGGTAAACATATGTTTTTCTATTTGTTTGATGATCTTCAAAAATATTTGGACTTACTTCATTGAAAATATAAATCATATATTTTCCTATTGGAAAAGACTTTTTAGTTTTCATTTGTTTCCATATGTTGTTTTTCCATGACACTGGAATCTAGGTTAGGATCTTAGAATCTCTCACACTACCAATCCAAATCCCACAACAAACTACTTTGCACGGCAGAACAAATACAACAGTAAATCAACTAGTGCAAAAAATAAACAATTTTTTATTATTTTCAATAACCCAACTTCGTTATATTAACAAATTGTAATACAATTGTCTAGGGCTCCTGTTCTAGGGATAATGGCCCTCATACATCCATTGATATAAGAATACAAACTATGGCTTGTTGTCAACAACTATTGCAACCAGCCCTAAAAAACATACACTAACCATCTAGCTAATGTACTCGACAATCACAGTTGCCTTGATCGTACCTGAACATAACAGTAGGTCCTTCTGCTCCCAACCTATAAAATTTTCTCTATAATGGTCCTTCTCCTTTAGGTCAATGAACAAAACTCACTAATTTTCCCTCTAGTTGATCATTCATCCATCAATGACTCAAAACATAGGAACTTCTATTGAGTTGTTCACAACTCCGTTTGTGAAAAAATCTAGACTTCCCACTACTACTCCTCAGCTTCTTTGGGACTTCTTCCCTCTATTTCCTTCCTATGCTGCTCCAATGAAGAAAAAAATTGGTCCAAAGGGCTACCACCTATCACTGCCAAACATCCTTCTCCAATAGAAAACTTTGGTTGATCCAACTGCTCACTTAGATTTCCTTTGTACTTCAAGATATCAACACTTGAGTTGCTCCAAACTTCACCATCCTTACAATTGTCAATATCCTTCTTGCTAACTGATATAGGTTTATTTTGGGAACCTATTTATTTCCCTCCAACATCCTTAAGACACCCTATACAAACATGTCTTATCTTAGGACAACTATCCTCTAACAATCGTTCAACTCAAACACATCAACATATCTTATAGGCTAGTGTACTTCTGTTGTAGGGTATACGACCTAATTAGGGATAATATCAGTCCATGCCAGCCCTAGTTTCTTGCCTCAAAACCCTCTCTACAGTTGTGGCTCTCCTCACTTTGTAAGTTGCTCCCACTCGTTGCTACTTGAAGACTAATCTAAATTGGTTTAGGCCTTTCGGCCCCTCCAAATAACCACTATAGGCTCCAACGTCTCTACAATGATTATAAGGACCTTCAGCGTACAAATCAAAGAATTAACCACTCCAGAAACCTCACGCGACAACCCATAATTTCTCCCAAAGTAATCGGCCTTCTACATCCTCCTTGAATTTGCCCAACAGTCAATAAAAGTAGCCCTAGATGTCTCCCTTTTCTTCTTCATTGAAGCTCCAAGGTCTACAACCTATTTTAGAACATATGTTACCATGAATGTTGCACACGGATGTTTCCCATTTGAGGTTTAATCATCCTCTATTTACATGTTTTTATGGGTGTCATGAACAACCCTTAAAAGGGCATCTCTAACCATTAGGGGATTTTTGAGGTCTAAAGTGGGCCTCCTAAGAAAAATGTACAACTAAAATAAATTTTATAAGAACCAATAAGATTCAAGATGATGATGTCAATCATGGGGGATGATTCACCATTTTTGGAGCAAAAAAGTAAAAAGATTAAAAAATAATAAAATAATAAAACTACTTTTTCAACTCGTATTTTCAACTTATCTTCCTAAGGTTTTACTCAAATTTTGAGTAGGACTACTCGTTGGACTCAAAATTTGATTCCTCATCCAAGGAGTACCCATGTTTCATACTTTCGATGGACTCTGCCACACAAAAAATGAGAAATACATGAAAAACGTGATTGCAATCATGTTTTTCATGTATGATTGCAATCACATTTTTCATGTATTTCTAATTTTCATGTGGCAGGGTTCATTGAAAGTGTACAACAGGTGTACTCCTTGGATGAGGAATCAAATTTTGCATCCAACGAGTGTTTCCTCTTGAAATTTGAGTAGAACCAAAGGGAGATAAGTTGAAAATACGAGTTGAAAAAATAGTTTATTCTTTTTTCCCTCTAAAATTTAATGATGTAATCTAATATTATTTTATTATTTCCACTATTATTTTATAATTTCTTTAGGAGGCCCATTTTAGACCTCAAAATTCCCCTAATGACAAGGCCGACTTGAACTTAGTGTCACTTTTTCCAACCTAAACATATAAAAATTTGTATCTCGCTTTGTAGACCTCCAATCTTGGTGCTTGAAGTTGCCTCTTTCTTCTCTAAGAGTTATCTTCCATATCCAAGAGTCAAACCAACAAAAATCCTCATGGTTTTGGCCCCACACCTTTGGGTAAAAAAACCCAAGCTTGGGTTCTAAGCCCACAAAGAAAATTTGTGGTGCTCCTTCCTCCAAGCCTCAAACCCTAGGGCTTGGAGTACCTCCCAAGCTACAAATATCAACACCATACATCATAAATAACATTCCAATATACCCCATTTAGAGCATGAGGTGCACTAAGAGATAAAAGCATTAACATATCTAGTGTCTCCAATTAAATCCTTGATCCACCATCATTTTTATCATGTTTAATTATGAGAAGCCTCTTCCACACATTGTTGTGCTTGTTGGGATAACGAGAATAACTTTCCATAATTGCATCAAATATGGAATGCCTTCAAAACATTTAGGTCCATCTCCAAATAGATCATATGCTCCATACATATGTTTTTTGGGGTATGATTTAGAAATAGTGCAAATAAGTTCATCCATTTCACCCAAACGTCTAGTAGTATCCACGGTTATTCCCCAACACTAAAATTTTCACATAAACATTTCAACCATATTTTTGTTTGAGAGTCTCTATCATTCACTTTTGCATAACAATTGCAAGGACTTAAAAAAATTAGCAGCATTAAATATATGTAAATCTGGGAATCTCCTATATAAAGATTCAATCACCTTTACAACAAAACATTTTCCCAAAAGAATACAATCATCTAGTGTCCTCAATCTTTGCATATCTGGAAAAGTTTGGAACCTCAATGGTTGGAAATGTACCATACATGTGCTATCGGAAAAAGGGTTCCCCCTTGTGCTTTAACTAAAAAATAGGACATGCACTGCACCTACCCCAAAAATGCTTCCCAAAAATCATTTGCTAAGCATGCTAATAGAAACATCTAAAGTAGTGTCAACAAATGTAATATCAGCATGATCCTCTTCGAACTTTTGATTCAAATTATTTAATTTAATGAGCATATCTGCAAGTAGATGGATGCAAAATTGAACTTTAAATATTGTTGCTAACTCATACATTTTTTTCTCCCCTAACTCCCAATCCTAAATGGACAAATGCTTTGGAAGCCCTGTAACATCTTGGGTTGAGTTACTAGTCCTGGAAGCCTTGGATGGAAAAATGCTCTGGAATCCCTTGGTGGGTTGAATTACTAGTCCTGGAAGCCTTAGATGGAAAAATGCTTTGAAATTTTGGTAAAAGTTGTGGGTTGATTTACTAGTCCTGGAAGCCTTGGTTAGACAAATGCTCTGGAAGCCTTAGAAGGCTTGGATAGAGACAAATCTAATGATGGTATTGTGATGTCCAAATGTGAGGTGGAATCAATGTTGATGGGTTGAGGTGGATGGCCTCTAGAAGCCTTGGATGGTTTTGGATTGATGTGTTCTATGAGATCCCACATTCATGCTTGGAATATGGAACATGGGTGAATGGATGAAGAGAGATTTGGCTCATCCATTCTACGGGTGGGTGAAATGTGGAAGTCCCATCCCGGGTTTGGATTTTGCATCATCAATATGAGGTTATTTATCCTTGTATTTCTATGAGTATTATGTTGGATTATATGTGGTTTATATGGTTGCGATTTCATTGGTATTTCTGCTGCTATTATGTTGGTTATATATGTGTTTTATGACAGTAGCCATGTATGGCTCTCATCATGTTTTTACTTGTAAATGAATGATCAATGTATATATGGCCTAATGGATGAAATGGAAGTTAATATGTTGAGGCATCAATGTATCTTAGTGATTATCATCTAAATATGAGACCCCTATGCTCAGATATGTTATTTACACATGTAGATTACATATTCATGATATGTTTGGCGAAATGTCTGTCATGGCTAATAGGGGTCTAGTCAAGGTCTCATTCAAGTGATTGTGTTTATACTGTCATTTCCTCATTATTTTATTGTTCTGAAGATGTGATTCAATTCTGGGCAATGACCTGGGCTATGGGCTTGAAAAAGTGGCTCAAATCCTAGGGACATTGGCACAACACTGACAAAAAGAGTCCCTGCAAGCTCGCTGGCAGGCTTGTGAGAGGGTCCAAACGTCCCTCAATGCTGGCATGCCCATAGCATGAGAGCGTCCAGAGGTCAAGTAGTCCAAAATGTTTGTGGGACCCAAGGGTTAGTTAGCAAAAAGGTTCGGTTGGTTCCTGAGAGTCCTAAATTATGTTGATGTTGGATGTTTGTATGGTGTGTTTCTATCAGTTCAACTTCTTTAACATGACTTAGGAGGTCGAATCATATCATAGTTGTCTATCATCGCATGTTTACCCTGGTTGGCTGATTACTTGGGTAGATGTGGGAGGAGGGTGTTACATAGTGGTATCAGAGCATGGCTCACCCCTCGGACTAGATGGGTTGTGTGTTGGTCATGCATACATGTCAGTTGCATGTGTGTCTCTTACACTTGCATTCCATGTGCTTGTTGCATTTGCACAATGTTGATCATGGTTGTAGTGATGTCATCATGAGGAACTTGATGTTATTATTGTGGAGTGCATAATCATGAGTGTATGATTGGTTACATGTTGTTATATGTCGCTTGGTTGCATTCTTGTATGTTTGGTTACTTGTATCATTCTTGTAGGTTTGGTTACCAGTATTGTTCATTTATGCTTGATTACATGTGTTTATGCATGTGTATGGTTGGTTACGCATTGCTTATGCATGCTAATGTTTGCATGTGGTTAAGTGTATAGTGATGTAGTGGTTGTTGTCATGCGTGAGGTCGTGGTATGAGTTGTTGATAAGGTCATGCATTGATGATTGGACCCTAGCTAGAATGATGGTTTCATGGTTATATGCTTACATTGTGTTATGTTTCTATATGGTATCATGATTATGTTATACATGTATCATGTTGATTTTTTGATCTTGCAGACAAGGTATCCTCCCCGAGCTATACTAAGGTATGTTGGTTTATTGTGATTTGGTTTAGTTGGCCTTATATACCTTGCAGAAAGAAATATCAAATAACTAGCAAGATGGTAGACTACAAAGACTCTCCCTATGAATCAAATGAGTAGTATGGTGTTGGGAACTCTTCCGATTTGGAAAATACATTGAGAAGCTTAAAGAAAGAAATAAGGTGTTGTAAGGCAGATCATGATAGAATCATGCATGCATAAGAGAAGTTTGCAGAGGTAAATGTAGTGATAATTCATAGTTTTTCATATTTGCAGCGATAGGGACCACTTCGGAGCAGCCATGAGTAGGAGGAAAAAACTAATGGGGCATATGGTAGTAGGTCGCATGGTGGTCACAGGTCAAATGGTGGTGACATGGTCAGAGATGGAAGATTGTTGGACACTCCGCATAGGAGGAGGGAGAGACACATGTACCATTCTAGTTCTGGTTCTGACATTCATGATGATTAGTATCGTTATCATCCTTATAAGAGGAGTGATAGGGGATACTTGACAGATGAGTTTAAGAAAGTAGAGGCACCTACTTTTGGTGGAGAGATGAAGAAGTTGCAGGATGCAAAGGCATGGTTGCTTGTTATGAAGAAGTTCTTCTGGTTGCATGATTATTCAGAGAACTTGTAAGCCACAATAGCCACATTTAGTATCAAAGGTAAAACAAATGTTTGGTGGGAAGATGTGAAGAATTTCAAAGGTGTACATGAGGAAGATTTTATTTGGAGTGAGTTTGAGCAGCTATTCAAGAAGAAGTATTTGTCAGAGAGATACTTTGATGACAGGGAAAAATAATTATATGAGCTAAAGATGGGGTCTATGAGAGATGATGAGTACACTAGCAAGTTCTTAGAGCTACTGAGATATGTGCCTTACCTCAAGGAGGAGAAGGCCAATATTCAGAGATTCACTAGTGGGTTACCAATGGCATTCAAAGATAGGATTGATTTCGATGAACCTAGATCATTGGAGGAGGCTTTTGGAAGATAAATCATTTATATGAACAAATGAAGCGCAGATTTGAGACTAAGCCAGACTAGAAGGGAAATGCAAAGAACAAAGCAAAATGGGACAAGAAGCAAGTAAGACGATAAGATTTAGGTAAAAAGGAGAAATTTGCACCACCTAGGAGATTCAACGCATCATATAGAAGATAGGGACATCGATCTGAGGAGCAGAATAAGGGTGTAGGTTGGAAGCCTATAGAGCGTTGGACTTGTGGCAAAGATCATCATAGGAGAGGTTGTCTGCAAAATCACGACAGTATGCCTCTAATATATAGTGCACATGATCCTGAGACTATTGGAGATGTTGGTCAGAGCGTTCCTCGTATTTATGCAGCATTGGATAACAAATAGGCAGACCGTCAAACATATACCATTGAGATGGATGGTAAGATTTGTGATCAAGTTATTTTTATTTTGATTGACCTTGGATATAATTATAGATATGTTAGTCATGACTTGGTGGATAAGTGTGGTTTGAGTAAGGAATTACATGCAGAATCTTGGTTAGTGCAGTTGGCTACAGGTACAAAGAAGCAAGTTAATCATTGGGTAAGAGCTTGTGCATTTGATTTGAATGATATGCCTACCGCAACACATTTGAATGTATTACTGTTGGGATCATACAATATGTTGATGGGCAAGGATTAGTTGTATCTTCATAGAACTAGGGTGGATTGTTATGACAAAGCTATTGAGTGTTTGGATGACAATGGGGAACCAAGAGTCTTACAGGGAAAGAATAAATCCACATCGGTTAGGATGGTGACAATTACGCAAGAAAATCACATCTATAGAAAAAGGTGTGTGTTATTTGTTGTACACATTTCTATTGATAAAGGTAACGAAGTTGAGGATGCAGATGTGTTGAGCAGGTATCTAGTTTTACAACAGTTCAAGAGTGTATTTCTTGAGGATATTTCAGAGTTGTCACCTCACAAGGAGGTATAATTTTCCATTGAGTTGGTGTCAGGGGAAGCTCCAGCATCAAAATCACCTTACAGGATGAGCACACCTGAGTTCATGGAGTTAAAGCTACAATTGAAGGAAATGTTTGAAAATGGGTACATCAGGCCAAGTCTATCACCATGGGGTGCACCTGTATTGTTTGTGAAGAAGAAAGATGGTACTCTTAGATTATGCATTGACTACATGCAGTTGAACAAAGTGACAATCAAGAATAGGTATCTATTACCGATGAATGATGACTTGCTCGATCAGTTGAAGGGAGCAGCAGTGTTCTCGAAGATTCATCTGAGATCCAATTATCATTAGGTATGCATCAAAGAGGAGGACATCTATAAGATGGCTTTCTGGACTAGATATAATAATTATGAGTTTGTTGTAGTTCCATTTGATTTGACTAATGCTTCAACTACATTTATGAGCTTGATGAATAGTGTGTTGTGTCCGTACTTGGATAACTTAGTTATTGTGTTCATTAATGACATATTGGTTTATTATAAAAATGAGGAAGATCATGGTGAGCATTCAGCAACAGTGTTGAGATTGTTGAGAGAGCATTAGTTGTACGCTAAGCTTAGCAAGTGTAGTTTCTCTCATACCTAGGTACATTACTTGGGACATGTTGTTTCGAAGGAGGGCATTGCAGTAGATCCAAAAAAGTTAAGGACCATCATGGAGTGGGTAGCTCCTAAGAATGTAGATGAGGTGAGATATTTTATGGGGTTGGAAGGCTATTATAGGAGGTTCATTAGGAACTCCTCACAAATTTCTTATCCTATCACATTGTTGCAGAGGAAAGGTAGGAAGTTCGAATGGACAGCGGAGTGTGAGGCTAGTTTTGAGAATCTTAAGCAATTTTGACACATGCACTAGTGTTAAAGATTGCAGCTCTAGACAAAGAGTTTGTGGTATGCACAGATGCTTTCAAGAAAGGACTTGGTGGATTCCTTATGCAAGATGGACATGTGGTATGTTATGAGTCATGAAAACTGAATGAGCATGAGCAGAACTACCCCACACATGATATTGAGTTGGCAACGATTATACATTCGTTGAATATGTGGAGACACTATCTTTTGGTTAAGAGATTTACATTGATGAGTGATCATAGTGGTTTTCGGTATCTATTTGACCAACCGAATTTGAATGGTAGGCAGGATCGGTGGCTAGCTACGGTCAGTGAGTTCAATTTTGAGATCAAATACATCAAAGGTAAGGAGAACAAAGTGGCAGATTCTCTCAGCAAGGGGATATAGGTAAATCACTTAACAACTATGAGCTCCTATGGGATAAACTTATGGGATAGGATCTTGTAGGTAGGTTAATTGGATATCAGATATATGGAGATTATGCACAAGTTGCAGCAGAGTACTGGTACAGGTACAGGTATAGGTCCAGGTACATAGGATGTGGATTATTGCCTTACAACATACAGATTGTTCAGATTCAGAGACAAGATATATGTGTCGGATGATAGTGAGCTCAATAAGGTGATCTTGAGAGAGTTTCATGCGAAACCATATTCGAGTCACCCAGGTAATCAGAAGACGCCGATCCCAGTGAAGATATTTTATTATTGGTCGAACCTAAAGAGGGATGTAGCAGAGTTTGTGGCTAGGTGTTTTTATTTTTAGCATATGAAGGTAGAGTGTAAACATCTAGGTGGACAACTATAGTCGATTATGATTCCAAATTGAAAATAAGAGGACATTACCATGGACTTCATCATAGGTTTTCCGAGGACAATGAGACAAAACGACTCTATCATGGTTATTGTGGATAGGTTGACAAAGGTTGCACATTTCATTCCAGTGAAGTCTACATTGTCAGTTAGCGATGTAGCACACTTATTCATCAAAGATGTGGTCAGATTGCATGGTGTTCCGAAGAATATTGTGTCAAACAGGGATGCAAAGTTCACTTCCAAGTTTTGGAAGGAGTTGCTTGCATATTTTGGCACAAATTTGGCCTTCACAACAACTTATCATCCCCAGACAAATGGAGAGACAAAGAAGGTCAATAGGGTATTGGAGGACATGTTGAGGATGTATGTGATGCATCAACATCAGAAGTGGGAAGAGTACCTTCCATTAGTAGATTTTTCTTACAATACTAAGTATCAAGAATCTTTAAGGATGAGTCTATTTAAGGCATTATATGGGCGGAATTTTAATACTCCTATCAGTTGGAGTGATCCAGTTAACAGGGTATTGATTGGACCAGACATGTTGGTAGACATGGAACACGAAATGTAGGTGATCAAGAAGAATCTAAAGGTAGCATAGGATAGGCAGAAGAGCTATGCAGATCGGAACAAGTTTTTCAAGGAGTTCCACGCTAGGGAATAGGTGTACTTACGAATTAGATCATGTGCCAAGTTTGCACTGCAGTTTTGTGGACCCTTCAGTATCATTGAGAGAATTGGGCCAGTAGCATATTGACTTGCACTGCCCCCGACAGTGAAAGTCCATGATGTTTCTTATGTGTCATTGCTTAAGAAGTATGTTAGAGATGTTTCTCATGTGATTAACTGCTCTGTATTGCAGGTAGAACCAGATAGAGAATTCCAGCCAGAGCCTCAATGTATATTGCAGAAAAAGGTGCTCATGCTCCGGAATTGAGCAATCGAGCAAGTTAAGGTCCAATGGAAGCACTTTGGGCCCGATGAAGCTACATGGGAGATGGTGGATTAGATGCAGGCTATGTAGCATTCCTTGTTTTCCAGATGAGGCAAAGAAGTTTTTGCATGGTGTTTTGGTATATGTCTTGGTATATGTTTTGATATATGTTTAGTGATTTTGTTATATGTTCATATGTGTATGGATGTAAATACCACCATGTGCTATGTTATAAAAGTCCAATAAGCGGTATAAGTGTCATGTCATTGTGATGTTATGTTTGTTATGTTTTCATGTTGGTTTGCATCTTAGCATGTTGATCATTGTAAATACTGCAATGAGCTAAGTTATAAAGCTCCATCAGCACTATGCTTTGCTTACAATAGTTTTGTGGTTATAGGTGTTGTTGAACACCAAGGATGGTGTTCCCTCAAGGAGGAGGGTTCTGTAACAACCCCAGTGAAAATTCCATGTCATAAAAGTTAATAAAGGCAAAATAGTAACCACGATTGATGGGACACTTATTGCAAGCTGAATGTTGGGCAAGACATCCTAGTGTGGGTGTTCATTTGGTTATTAATGGCTAAGGAAATTGGAAAAGGCAATGGCTAAGGCTTTGGAAACGAAAAATGGCATTTTGACACATTTATTTATGGAAATAATGGAAAATGAAGAAAATAGAGGCCTCATTCATAAAAATTATTTTGTGGATCAGTTGGTAACCTTTTGTCAATTTAGTTTTGGAGCTGTCTCATTATTCTCTCTCTCTCATACTCTTGGATTCTTAGAGTTTTCTTGGAGCACTCTTGGAGGGCATGGCATACTTGGATTTTGGAGCAAGAAGAAAAAGGAAGACCAAGAAAGCACAAGAGGATATTAGGATCAACAACTACATCGGATTTTTCTCACAGGTACTGAGTTGCATGTATGTTTTTCCTCACTACTTTTGGCATGCATGGCATATGCATGTGGTTTGTTGATTGTGATCTGGCATGGGTATCGAGGATGGACATGATTGATAGTGGATTGTCTAGCCTTATCGTTTCCTAGATGTCCATGGTGATTGTGGATTTGTTTCCTTGTTTTGTTTTGTTTGGTTCTCATGTTTCCTTAGCTTGGGTTGAGTTATTAATCCTGGAAGCCTTGTAATAGCCTGGTTTGAGTTATTAATCCTGGAAGCCTTGTAATAGATTGGTTTGAGTTACTAGTCCTGGAAACCTTAGTTGGACAAACACTCTGAAATCCTTTGGTGGGTTGAGTTATTAGTCCTGGAAGCCCTGGTTGGACAAACACTCAAGAAGCTCAGTAAAATCTTTAGGTTGAGTTACTAGTCCTAGAAGCCCTGGTTGGACAAACGCTCTAGAAGCTCAGTAAAATTTTTGGGTTGAGTTACTAGTCCTGGAAGCCTTGGTTGGAAAAATGCTCTAGAAGCCCTGGAAGGCTTGGATAAAGACCAATCTAATGATGGTTTTGTGATGTTCGACCATGAGGTGGAAACATTGTTGATGCATTGAGGTGGATGGCCTCTAGAAGCCCTGGATGGTTTTGGATTAATGTGTTCTATGAGATCCCACATTCATGCTTGAAATATGACATGGGGGTGAATGGCTGAAGAGGGATTTGGCTCAACCATTCTATGGTCAGGTGGAACGTGGAAATCCCATCCCGAGTTTGGATTTTGCATCATCAATATGATTTTATTTCTCCTTGTATTTCTATGAGTATTATACTGGATTATATGTGGTTTATACATTGGTATTTATGAAGATATTATGTTGGTTATATATGTGTTTTATGACACTAGCCATGTATGGTTCTCATCATGTTTTTACTTCAAAATGAATGCTCAATGTATCTATGACCTAATGGATGAAATGGAAGTTTATATGTTGAGGCATCAATGTCTCTTAGCGATTCTCAACTAAGTATAAGACCCCTATGCATCTGTTATTTACACCTGTAGATTACATATTTGTGATATGTTTGACGAAATGTTTGTCATGGCAAGTAGGGGTGTAGTCAAGGTCTCATTGAAATGGTTGCATTTATATTGTCATTTCCTTGTTATTTTATTGTTCTGAAGATGTCATTCAGTTATGGGCAGTGACCTTGGCTTTGGGCCTAAAAAAGTGGCTCAAATCCCTGGGACGCTGGCACAACACTGACAAAACGAGTCCCTGGATGCTGGCTTGTAGACCTATAAGAGCGTACACAGGTCCCTAGACGTTGGCATGGCCATAACATGAGAGCGTCTAGAGGTCAAGTAGTCGAAAATGTCAGTAGGACCCAAGGGCCGGTTGGGTTGGCTCCTGAGGATCCTAACGTTGTTGTTGGATGTTTGTATTGTGTGTTTCCATCGGTTCTACTTCTTTAACGTGACTTAGGAGGTTGAATCATATCATAGTGGTCTTTCTTCACATGTTTACCCTGGTTGGCCGATTGCTTGGGTAGATGTGGGAGGAGGGTGTTACATATAAAATTTGTTACAAAATGACCTCTTCATTTGTTAGATATGTGATATAAATAATCAAATGGTGTTTCATAGTTCGATCAATGCTTTCATCTACTAAAATTGAGTAAAATGGACTACGTAAAATCTCCTCTTTTAGTTTGTTCCAATACACCTCTTTAGCATCTTGAAGAAACTCTTTTCCTGATGATGTATTTGTGTATGCAAAATTTTCATCTGTTAGAGGCATGTGTAGAGTGCATTTACATCTACCATTAGTTTGACATGTTTAGTGATCGGAATATTACTTAGTTTGTTTTCTCGCTCCAAAAGTCGTAAAAGAATTTATGAGCTTATGATTCTGCATGGCCACTTATACCATTAACTTAGAGTGATACTTCCCTCTTTTACAAATGGAGTGTTTCTTTTAAATTTAACACACCAAAAACATTTTATGATTTCGTTACTATTACAATATTTTATAACATAAGCCCATGGAAATCTTGTCTTCCATTTAGATTTGAATATTCTTTTGCCTTTCTCCAAAAACAATATTCTTTCGACAAATACTAGATTACAGTTACGAGATGGCTGGACCAAACTGAATTTGATGATCGAAAAAAATTCAAAGGAATTAACACTTTCAAGAAATTTGTTCCCATTATTGACTGGCTGACTGGGACAAAACAATTGTGACCCTGTGATCACAAATCCTGGAGGTCTCAAAATTCTGATTACATTTCAGAACCATGATGTACAAACTGTGATTATAGACCTGATACATTTGACATTGAGAAAATGCATGCAGGAGACAAGTGATGTGGTCGTCTTCAAGCGCCTAGGGATGATATTCTCTCTTAGAAAGAATCTCCACCGTCACCCACGTCTGCCATGAAACCTGTGTCTATCGGAGATTAATATAGAGCTGTAATGTTTCATATACGAAGGGAATATTATTGTCACGAATGACCGTAGAGCTGTAATGTTTCATATACGAAGGGAATATTATTGTCACGAATGACCGTAATGCATTGCAAGTATGTTGGCCTTACACCTTATACTATATTTTTTAATCTATTTTAATTTTAATACACGCTATCTTTTTCACAAGGTCTGCATGCATATATTTCAGTGTTGTGCCAGCGTTATATAATAAAAACATCCAGTATGACATCCATATTAGGCAAGCAAGTTACTTACCTGCCTGGCTAGAGAATTGCTTATATCATAAGAGGGCTATCCGTACCTTGATATTAAGACATTATAGATAGAAAATAAAGACTTCACCGAGTGAGAGGGAAGCATTGGTTTCGAGATACTTGGAATAGACTCTCCTTTCTCCTGGATTTGATTCAAGTCTAGGCTTTCCTAGAGGAGATATTTCAAGACTTTACATCAATATGTTTTATCAATTTAAGTACATTGTGGAAAAAGCTTCTACTAGAATCTGTCTAGGTTTTTTACTTATGAATTCAGTAAAACCTTTAGTATCAATAGTGGATAATTTTTTGATAATTTTGTCCAATCTCATAACACTAGAAATATTTTCAAAAACCTCTCCTAGAAGGTGTTTTCATTGTACTGTTTATTTAATATTATTATATCACATAAAGTTTAGAAGGTAAATAAGTGAAGGTTATATTGACAAAATGAACAACATAGGTGATAATTTTTGCTATGTTGTTCAATCACTTTTTGAGAAGGTGAACTATATTGATAAAACTTTAATTCAAACATGTTTAACCATAGTGATTTCCCCTAAAGTAAAGTCCTCGTAGCTTGTTACCCTATTTGCAAAACATTGATGAGTATTGTACCTTGCTATGCCTAGAGAAGCTCGAGGATGCTTCTTGGACACTTCGTTGCCTTTTTCTTTCACCATGTCCCTATACCCCTCAAATTTGTTAATGATATTTTTCTTATTGTGGATCTTCAGTATTCTCTAGATTTTGCAGATGTGATTTTCCCTTTTTAGCTAGCTTGTTTAGAATATAATCTCAACCATGGTGCGGTCCAAATCTTCTTCACCTAGCTTTGATATTATTTATGATCACAACACCAACAACAAAAGCATTTCATAAATAACTATTCCATGCTACCAAAATGAAATTATTGTCATTCACAATCTAAGTAGCCCAAGTAAAAATAAAATTACATCATAATTAACTCTCATAATAATATATAATACATAACAATCATACTACAAATGATTAATATTCACAATAGAGGCAGCTCAAAATAAGTCTTAGAAAGAAATTCTTAATTTTATGAATTTTGGATAAATTGATATTCACAATAGAAATAACTCAAAGTAAATGTAAGTAAGAAATTTTTAATTTTATGAATATTAAATTATTTTAAAAAATAAGTTCACACAAAGCTGTAATTTTATTTATAATTTAAATATTATCATCTCAATTTAGAAAGGAAAATCCAAAATTCTACAAATATCAACCTTATAACTTAATAACACCAAACTCCCCAGACTCATTAAAACAAGTAATCTATCCATCGTTAACAAAATATTAAAATCTCATAGTGCATATCAATGGATGATGCTTCAATGACCTACCACTTTCTACTCAACCAGAGAAAATGAACATAATAGACAATCCACTTTTAATAAACACTGGTCTAAAATATGAGTTGGATCAAACATCCCTGGTGTGGGAAGAAAATGTCAACAGTACCAGTGGGTACCCAACAATCTGTGAATCGATTTTAGGGTTTAGATCAAACTCCTAATACAATTTTAATGTGATTAAAAATATAATTAAATTAATTTAATGAAAAAAAATCCTATACAAAAAGTTTAGCTGAAGTGATTAGGCTATTCATGCTATAGAATTCTTGACCAATACCAATCCTTGGAAACCCATTTTTATATAATTTATTTTGTTGTCAAAAGTATAAGAGATATATCACTAGATTTCACACCAGAACTAATCGCACACCCATTGTATTTCGAGTAGAAAGTAGAATTTATTTATGTGGGAATTGAAACTCAAATTTATAGAGAAGGGGGGCTTTTATGTCATTTTGGAGTGAGATTCAAATAAATAGAAATTTTGTTTAGATGCCCAAAATATTTTATAATAATTTAAAATGAACATTCTAATAATTTTAGAATATGTTAGCTATAAAGTTTGAGTCAAAATTTATATCTGAAGAGGAGAGCTAATATTAAAAAAACAGGGCTAAACACTAAATCAACCTAACTCACTTTTTTATTAATTTTAAAGAATAAATTATAATATATAAAAAATTGAGAAAATATTTAATTATAACTTAATTTATTTAAAAAAAATATAATATATATCAAAAAATTAAAGGGAGCAAAAGTTATTATGACTTGAATTTTAATTAATAGTGAAGATAGTTGTTTTTATTGATTTATTTATTATATTAAAATAAATAAAAATGAATGATATGTAATTTGTAAAGTGATTATATTTTTTTGGCTAGCTTTAGAGTGTTGGGTTTAAAAAAATAATAAATATAAAAAATATAAAATATTTTATATTCAATAATTAGAATTATTTTCAATAAAATTATATTTTTTCTAGATTATATATATATAAGTAAAAGTAAAAGTAAGAAAGGAAATTAATATGAAGAATAGGAAAATATAATTGTAGAAAAAGAGAAGGCTTGAATAAGGTTGAAGATTATGCATCATTCATAGCATCTAGACTACCTCGTCAAATGCATTCCCCAATCAAAACACAATGATCATGATCTTGTAGCCAATATGTGATTATTGAAATAACCATTATGGATGTAGCTACAATTTGCAGGTTCATTAGATGAGATTTCTCCTTTAGATATATGCATAACCCTCATGTTCTCATGGGAAACATCTCTATTATTGCACAAACTTGACCCATGATAGTATTGATGACCTCCTTTGAAAATACCCTTTAGAACTCACTACACTTGGATTAGTGGACTCTTGAAACTTACCACCACCAAACATGCATGTTACTAATTTTTTGAACTTTAATGCCTATGAAGATACATGATGAGGACGAGGAGGTGGATTCAAAGGAGGGCCTTGTCTTTTTGTTGGTGTTATTAATGTTGTAGGAATGATGCTGGGCACTAAGAAGAAATCTGCAATATGCAAAATCATCATTCCTAAAGTAAGATGGAATCTTTTGAGAAAAATAATTGTATTATTTGATCCCATTGATTCAGTAATTCCTAAAGTAAGATGGAATCTTTTGAGAAAAATAATTGTATTATTTCATCCCATTTAATTCACTAGTAGTTCCTACACTCTTCTACTTTATGAGCCGTAATTAATCCTTTGTTTCCTAATCAAATCAAGAAGTAGTCTGCCACATCCATGTCCATCCCATCCCAGTCCCATTTATTCAATTCATCTAGCATGGAAAATTGTTTGATGTTCTCCATCCTAAAACCTATGGTCACAAAATCCCCATTAAGCTTCACTTATACTTTTCCTTCTACACCAGACTAATGTAGGTTCTTAGGGTTGCAACGCATTCATATTCAAAATCAGTGACCATAAATAAGATATGAGTGTCAGGATAAAACATAGAATGAGATATAATCACTGAGCTTGGTTTGGGAATCAAGCAAAACATAGACAATTTTTTGGGGTTTGTGTTAAGTCGGGACTTAATGATCAAGAGTTGAACCCCAACCTCAAATCTCGATACCATGGTAAATTTGTAAAGGAGTATAAATAGTTCCAGTTGGGGACTTCAAATTTGGAGCATAAATTTTTCTAGTACACTTAATTAATATTTTATTTTTAGAATTGTTCAGGGACATAATAATTTATTTTTAGAATTGTCTATGAATTTAAAGAAGATGGTAACAAGTGTTTTGTTAAGGCACATGGTGGTGTAAAGGTCACTAGTTTGAAACTTTGTGGACAAAAATGCGACCATACTAAATACTAGTCTAGCCTAAGTAAAGTAGGATGATTATAATGTCTTAGATGCGCCTAAAAAATTAAGTGTGCTAATCATCTAGAGACTTATCTAACTTAACAAACAAAAATTTTATATAATACTTTACTTTTCCAAATTTAATAAAAATAATATACTTATTAAATCTTCATATAAAAATAAAATTTATTTTATTTTATTTATAAATAAATAAAATAATTTAATTTTATTTATTTATACAAAATAATACACAAACTTTCTCCTTATATGTTGCCTATTTTATATTTAAATTTAATACAAAATATTATCTTCTCTGGCACTCGGATATACCCGTCGTTTACTATGTTGTCACTCGGAGATACCCGTAGTTTACCACGTTGGATTGTGTGTAGATTAGATGGAGACAAAAATTGGAATGGTTATGGTTATGGTCGACGGGGGCTTCACAGGTAAAATTAAAAACACTCAGAGAACAAGGGTCATTACACAAAGATGTTCCCAATCCAACACGCATAGAACAGGGGTTAGGGTTATTTAGTAGCGAATTTATATTGTTTAATTGTTTCGTTGAAGATGTATGTATTTTATTTGTTAATGGGGTATGCATTAAAAAAAGGTTATTTGAAAAAATTTATTTGTTAATGGGGTATGTATTAAAAAAAGGTTATTTGAAAAAATTAATTTGAGAATATATGATATATATATTATTTGACTTTTTTCCCACAAGAAAAACATAACATTACTACATATTAGTTGGAATAATTTTTGGTTTTTGGGGATATAGACTTTAAGGAAATGAGTTTTTTTTTTATTTTATTATATATTAATAAGAGGTGTAAGTTAATTAAATCAAATAACATACCATAGATTTTTATCCAAAATAGTAAGATATATTTATATTATAATTTATAATTAATGTTAAATCAATTGCATGTAAATTGAAATTGACACATTAATGCATGCATATTAAAGTTAATGTATTGATTTCAATTAGTGTGATTGGTGCAAGCAAAAATGCCTTAATTTTATTATGAATAATTTAATAATTGCATGTCTATTTGCTTAAGTATCATTACTTAAACATATTGGAATGTTGACTAGAACAATATAAATACATAATACAGACTTCAAAGTAATAAATAATAAAATGTTAAATTTAATAATGAATCAAATTGTTTTTATATATAGATTTTTAATGTTAAACTTTGGAAATTTTTTAAATTTTTCTTTTTTTTGTCCTGACCCCAAAATCATATGATTCTGACTAAAAATCCAATGTGTACTCCTACCAGAATTAACCTCCGTGCCAAATAAATTAAAGCAAACCAAATAAATTATTTATTTGATTTTGACTTTTTTAATATTTGTATTTCCTATATATAATTACTAAGAATGATCGGAAGAGAAAATATATTGTGTACATTAGTTTTTATTTATTGACTTTAACTATTTATTTTACATCAATTTTTTTAATGTAAGGATATTTTTATCATTTATTACAAATGATTTATTAGTTTAAGAATAGCTAACACTGGACTTTTCATTTTAAATTTTTTTAATATTTTTATATATTATTATAAAAATATTTATAATTTTAAAATATTCTAAATTATTATAAATAAATAATATATATATTATTTTCTATATTCTCCGGAAACCAATTTATATTGATTTCAGAATAGCAAAATTATAACTTCGCTTACTCTTTAAATTTATGTTTTTTAATATTTCTACATTATATTAAAATGATTTAAAATAAAAATAAATAATTATTTTCGATTTTAATAAATAAATTTAAATATTTGTTAAATGAGAAAATTTAATCAATAAATAATTGACAGCAAAATAAATAATTATCCCATATCATTACGTTATCCTATCAGGCGCGACTAAAAATTTATTTTGATGATGATGATGATGATGATGATGATGATGAACTTTATTAAATTATTGATGATGATGATGATGATGATGATGATGGTTAACTATATATATATATAACTAATTGCAAGTCAGCCCATATCATTGCGTTATCATCTCGAGCGGCAAATAATAATTTATTTAGTTCGTTTAACGTATAAGTCATTAGAATTAGAATTAATAAATATTAAATTAATTTAAAATTATGTGAATAATGTATGTATGATTAATGGGTTGATTCATGCCAAAAATAAAATGAGTAATGAATCTGAACGCAACATGTACATATAAAATCAATTTCGCAATTTAACACCATCTTAAAAACATTCAACGCTTAAATTATTAGGGCATATGAATATACATGGTGGGGAATTAAGTTCCTTGAGATGTGTAGTTACTTTAGACGATATCACATACGTGTGTAGTGGTAGTTTAATAGCCTTTATATATTAAGCGGTAGTTTAATAGCCTTTATATATATGGGTACAATGATGTGTGGTTTGATGGTAAGTTTATTTGGGTGAAGCTTAGAAGATCCTAGTTCAAATCTCATTGAGTACATTCACTCGTTGTGGTGGCGACTCGAGAAGTAGAGTCCCCACTTGTGCCTTGGCGGCACGAGAGTCTGACTTTGCTAAAACCATAAGATCTTAGTATATCGACTTGCAGGTAGTTGGATGTACTCTTGGTGTTATAGTACTCTTAGTGTTATAGTGGCAGCTACGAGAATTGATCTTGGGTCTCCCATAGATTAAGATTGGCAGTGACCGATTCACCATGTAGTTAAAAAAAAAAACATGGGCACTATGTCGTAAAAGTGTTTACCAATTAAACAATAAAATTATATTTCAAATAATTCCTTGTTAAAGGGTCAGCAACGTTAAAATCGAATATGGTGGCAGTTAAGAGTGCGATATAGTGACGGGCGTAACAAGTCGGACACGAACGTTAATTCTTCGTGAAACGGAAATGGATGTGGACAAAAGTAGGTAGCAAACGTTGCCGGCGTTTGGAAGGGTCATTGGAGCCCGGAGGTGTGAGCATGTCGAGGTCTCCAAAAATTCACATGTTTAGACTATGCCTTCTCAAAGTAGATGAAATTGATAGAGATAAGCTTAACCTCTCACATGGTCATGTCATTTACAAAATTTAATGTAAAAGGACATAACATTTATGTGGCAGATGATTTAAAAAATATTAAAATTTTTAATTTTTTACTATTAACAAATAGTTTCCAATCGAGATAAAATTATTCGTTAATTTATTTCACTAGTTAGAAAAATTAGAAAATTATAATAAAATATTAAGAAATTATAATTATATCGAATTAATTATGATGGTGGTGATTAATATCCACTGAGACTAAATTTTGGTCTATCGAACCTAAAGAAACGAGTTACTTAGTTTGATTTAAGATTTTATTCCTGTGCTCAAAAAGCTTGGAGAGAAACCTCCCGAGCTCACTATAATTTTGACATCGTAAAAGGTTAGGAAGGTCGGTATTGCAACAAAGATTATAAAACTGAGATCTAATGTGCTTGTACATAGGGCATTCTAAGAGGAAGTGGTTTTCATCCTCGATGTTCATATTCTCACAAAGATGGTAGATCCTTTACATCCATGGTGTATTAGGAACTGCCCAACGACCCATTTAACTATGGAGCTCATGAGAGTTTGTTCTAATCTTGGCTATATTAATTTTCTTCTTTGAGCTAGCTAAAACAGAGAGATACTTTTGATCTTCTAGGGTGGGGTTGATGACCTCCTTATAATATCTTAATTTTCCTTTAGCTGCTAAATCTTTCTCACACCACATTTTTTTTCTTTGCACTTAGAAGTAACAATATTTTTAATGTTATTAATGTTTTTCAATGCAACATTCTCGTCGATCTCCCAATGGTTTAACCAGGCCTTGGTGTCTTTTTACCAACCTCGTTTGAGCCTTAGGTGGTCTTGGTTGGAATTAAAGCTAGGTTAGGAATTCTATGGTCTCCTATGTTATTGAGTTTGTGCTTGTACAACAAAAGCCTAGTCATAGCTAGGCTCTCAATAGGGGAAAGACCCACTTCTATAAGGAGAATAGGATAGCGTGTATTGCTTTTAATTTTGAGGTTATACGTTATAAAATGCTTCTGTATTTGCTCAAGCTTTCTCCAAGATTCTTTAGAGATGCTGCAACCCCAAACCTCACATCCATATAAGATAACAGGAGTGACTAAAGTTTCAAAGAGGAACTTCTTTCTATCCCACATTACGAGGTTTTCCGTATTACAATTATTTTCTAGACCAAAATAAGCTTTCCACCCCCCATTAATCCTTTTCTCAATGCTATAGTCCTAGTTGAGCTTGTGATGACTATCAATTCCTAGGTACTTGTAAGAAGACACTTCCTACAAGTTACTATTGTCATACATAAAATTAGCATAAGTGTCCTTCTTGGATTTGATAATCATAACTTTTGTTTTTTCAGTGTTAACAGTCATACCCATGGTAGAGCAGAAATCCTTAAGAAGTCTAAGTTTCTTATCAAGATTAGATGGGCACCTTGCGAGAAGAACAATATCGTTAGCATAGAGAAGAAGGATGATGACCATCCTAGCAAAGATCGTGCCAACACAATCTGCTTCCTCTAAACAACCTTATAGCTTGTCGATGTAAATGCCAAATAGGGTAGGGGAGGGGGCAACCTTGTTTAATTCTGATATTACACTTAATATATTTTGACCACCCCTCATTGCTCTTTAACTTGGCAATTTCATTCTCGTATAACCTTATAGTGGCAGCTCTCAACTCGAAAGGAACCTTTAGCTCTTTTAATCTATTCCATATGTTGTTTCTAGGAATCATATAAAAATCCTTTATAAAATCCCCAAAGCAACAAAAGAGATTGGATTTATCATTGCGGCATTCCTCCACAATGATCCTGTTGTACATCTAAACCAGAAATATTATGATAATATAAATAACCCAAGAATAACAAGATAGAAATAGATAGAAATGCTTCTTTATTATCAAACCCTTAAGGTAGGGCAACACCATACATTCACTCCTTAAGGAAGGAGAACACTCCACAACCCATTCATACAAGAATACTTCTC
>APFE030328523.1:260103-297747 GCA_000404065.3 Pinus taeda
ATATAATAAAAAAGTTAATTTAAACCAATTAATTGAAATTTAAATGAATTTGAATCCAAACAAATTACAATATATCTATGGAAAGTAGGTATAACAAGAACAAAAAAAAAAAGTTAGATGCACAGACATGTATTGTTTTATGAAACAAGATTTTAAAATATATAAAAAAACAATAATAATGGATATTAATAATATGTTAATCTATGCATAAATCCACACATAATACATGATAACATATTAAATCTACATTAATCTATACATAAACACATGCCATTTATGGTTGGTTCATCAACTATTGTTAACATGAGCATCAAAGTCAACCATAGTCACCATGGGAAATAAATTTCATATTGTTCCCAATGTGACAAACAATAAACAACATCACAATATAACAAACAATAAACAACATTGCAATGTGACAAACAAGCAAAGTCGTAACGTGTTGAACAACAAACGTTGCAGTGTTATAAACATTAAACAATTTTGTAATGTAATGAACAAGAAATGACATCTTATCATGACAAACAACAAACAATGTCATAATGTGATAATCAACCTTCCATGTCATAATGTGACAGTATTGAAATATTGCAACAACAAAAAACAACATTTCAAAATAAAAAATAATAATGATTTTGCAATATGACGAACAAATGACATCAAAATTTCACAAATAATAGATTTTGTCACAATCCGAACTAGGTTTACTAGGTTGACCTAGGTCAAACATAGTTGACTAGGTCAACCTAGTTTTACAAGGTCTATTATACATTGATAAAATATTAACTATACATTAATACATACATTAACACGTGTCACCTATGGTTGACTATGGTTAGTTACAGTTAGCATGGTCAAACAGTCAACATGAGCACCAAAGTTAACCATAGTCAACATGGGTGTCATGGTGAACCATAGTCAATTGTTCTCAATGTGACAAATAATAAACATTGTTGCAATTGTACAAAACAATGATGTCTCAATGTGACGAATAAGAAACAATGTTGTAAATTAATAAACAAGCAATGGCATCACAATGCGATGGACAACAAACAAAATTATAATGTAAGAACCACATTAATAAACCATAGTCAACTAGGTTGACCTAGGTTTACAAGGTCTATTATACATTGATAACACATTAACTATACATTAATCTATATATTAGCACATGTCACCTATGATTGGCTATAGTTGGCTATGGTTATCATGTTCAACCATAGTCAACATGAGCATCAAAGTTAACCATTGTCAACATGAGTGCAATGGTGAACCATAATCAATAGGGGCATTAACTTTAATATCATTCCCAACATGACAAACTACAAACAACCAACAACGAACATCACAATGTGAAGAACAATAAACAACATCACAATGTGATAAACAAAAAGAAAATTGTAATGTGACAAACAACAAACAACATCACAATTTGAAAAAAATGACGTTGCAATGTCATGAACAAGAAATAATGTCGTAATTTGATAAATAAGAAATGACATTGAAACATGATGAGCAACAAATAATATCATATTGTGAGAACCATATTAATAAACCATAGACAACTAGGTTGACTTGGATTTACTACGTTGACCCATGTTTACTAGGTCAATCATAATCAACCATGGCTAACCATAATCAACTAGGTTAACCTTGGTTTACAAGGTCTAATTTACATAGATAACATATTAATTATATATTAATCCATGTATTAACACATGTCACCTATGGTTGATTAAGGTAAGCTAGGGTTAACATGGCCAACCATATTCAACATGAGCATCAAATTCAACCATAGTTAACATGCGTGAGATAGTGAACCATAGTCACCATGGGCATTAACATTAATATTATTCTCAATGTGACAAACAAAAAACAACATTGCAATGTGATGAATAGAAAACAATGTCATAATGTGATGAACAACAAACAAATTTATATGTGTTGAACTATATTTACAATGTTGCAATTGAACAAAACAAAGATGTCGCAATGTGATGAACAAGAAAAAATGTCATAATTTGACAAGAAGAAATGACATCACAACATGATGAAAAAAACAATGTCACAATGTGACAACCACATCAACCATGGTCAACTAGGTTGATCTACAATTACTAGGTTGACCTATGTTTATGTTGGTTTCCTCAACTTATTTGATTTTGTAATATTTTTCTAGCTATATTTAGAAGAGCAAAGTCATATTTAACCTCCTTAAATCAAAAACTCATTTACCAAAAGAAATTGGTTTCCTCAATTTATTTGATTTTGTAGCATTTTTCTAGTTATATCGAGAAGAATTTGTGTGAGTGCCATTTGATTTTCTAAAAAAAATAAAAATTAAAAATAAAATAAAATAAAATAAATAAAAATTAAATAATTAAAATAAATTAATCTAGACCAATTATAAGAATTGTTAGAAAATTTAAGTAGATCCACAATGTGAGTTTGTTGATTTGAACCTAGAACTTCATGTGAAAAAGTTTGAAGTGTTTTATAATTTTATAATAAATTAATGTTTTATAAATTTTAATTTGTAATTTCAAAAATTTATTTAGATTAATATAAATAGTAGTAATTTAGTATTTTTTTTAATAAAATTAATAAATTATAAATCTATAATTTATTAAAAAATTAGATATTAATTTAAATATATATTTTATTATAAAAATTATATAAAATAATTTTTTTAAAATTATTATAAATTATTTTTAAAATTATTTAAAATAATAAAAATAACATGTAAATCATAAAGTAATAAATTAAATGTTCTCGATGGTGAGACTGCCTTGTGATAATGCAAGTAACGGCCTTTTATTGTCTTTGTTGTGTACTTTGTATGTCAGCTGAAAAGAAAGCTTCGTGATAATAAAGGAAAGGGAGAACGTGGAGACAAAAAATTAGATTTGATAATAATGAAGGTGCGAGGTGATATCATAAATCTGGACTACATCCAACCAATTTTTCCAGTTTTTATTTTCAATTTTACATGTTTATTATTCAGTCCGTAACTGGGGAGGGTAGTACAAGATTCGAACTCAAGATCTCTGGTTCAGTGAGGCTTCATTCCACAGCCATCGCCACTTGAACTACCCTAGACAATCTTTAATACAAGTTGATATGTTATAATTTAATATAAGTTGATATATGTTATAATAAATGAAAGCCTCGAATGATGTCATTTTCATGATCATGATTATTGAGGTGTGGAAATTTTGAGTAAGTATGATCTTTTTTATGGAAAAAGAAAAACAAAAAAAAAAACAAAAAAACAAAAAAACTTGATGTGATATATTGTTACAAATGAAAGATTGGAGCGATGCTATAGTCATATTTAAAGAAAATTTATATTTCATATGGTGCAAAAAAAATCCAAATTTTGAGAAGATGTAAAAATAGAGTTTTCCATTGAGGAGTTCCACTCTTAAATGAGATCAAATAATATCATTTGGTTTGTAATTTTCATGCAATGAAACATGATGTGTTGTGATATATTGTGTTGTGGTTTGTAATGATAAGACGCTTTAGGAGATGCAATATATTGTAAGGAATTTTAGAATTTTTTTCTTTGTCATAATGAAAGAAAATTTGAGAAAGTGCAATGTGTCACACAAAAAAAGAATTTGAAATGATATGATATGTCATGAGAAAGGGAAGTTTTAAGTGATTCAATGTGTTCTAATGTCACATAGAAGAAAACTTATACATGATGTGCTCTATCACATAAATGGAACTATTGCTCCATGTGATATGTCAATATCAGACAAAGTTTACACCCATCCAAAATATCATGACTAGAGAAAGTTGATTTTTCATGTCTAACATATCACACCAAACTTTAGATGAATAGAAGCATGTAACACTTAGTTTCATTATGCACATACGGAAAAATATTATTGAATAAATATGTCACACTCAAAACTTAAAAATGTATGGCACTTATGAAACCAAAGGCCATTTTAGTGTGATGTGGGTAAGCTAAATTTAAAAAAAAAAACTAAATAAAAGACAAAAGTTATTTTAAGTGATTAACATAAGACAAAAGCCTAACACCAAATCTTTTTAAAATGCAATATGTTGTGCATCATACTCAAAGTTACTTTGATCATGACAAAATGTTTACACTCAATTAATTTGATTATGACATATTACTTCACATGCAAGACATTATACTTCTTAAACATTACTTCATCATTTCAAAATGGGGATTCCTAAACATTTGTTCATATGATCACCATACTGTCAATTTACTAAACACATTTTAAAAATAAAAATAAGACTTCGAACCATTATTCCTGCTTATAAAGTATAAGTTATTCAACCCATTAAAGTGATTGAGTGATATCTCTTTTCTATAATTATTATATATATATATATATATATTATATATAAAAAATAATAAGTGATATATTTTTTTTTAATTATTTAATGGTTTTCATTATTCACTTACAATGATAAAATATCACCTCACTTATTATATAATATATATAAAATATCCCTTCATATATATATACAATTGTGTTAGGTTTCCGAATTTTTTTTACACATCATAATGTCAACACGTTTACATTATTTAAAATTAGGTAAATAAGCCATGATTTAAGCATAAATAACTTAAATAAGTTAGGCCATCATTATGGATGAAAGAAGTCAAAGGACAATGTGTATACTCATTATCATTATTTTGCGAGATGAGTACAGAAAAATGACACACTAATATTCGTTAAATTAAGTATGGAATATCTCGTAATACCAGACAAAATCAAATTAACTATAATCTAGTAAGACCTAACAAAATCAAATTTAAACCAAATAACCTATTCTTTGGCTTATTAAGCCTTACTCTGTATGAAAATCATAAAGTATTTTATAATACTATTTGAAAAATGGTGAAAATCACAATGTAGGTTATAATACTATTTGAATGGGTTTTCACATATAAACATTTTGAGAAAAATATTGGGATCCAAATAAGGTAAAAAATACTATTCTTTTTTTTAAATGATTTTTTTCACTGGGTTAGATTAAGAAGTTTGGTCATGGATTTTTGGAAAGTTTGGAGTATTTTAAATATTTTATATTCATTTAATTAAGTGAGATATGTCATATATTTTAGCATTTGTTATTAAGGTTGTGGATTGTTATAGTTAATTATTATATATAAGTTTTTGTAATAACTTATGAGATGTAGATTATTTGGTTTGTCTAGGGTTTAGTCTTCATCAGGTATCAAGTTCAAACCTCATTGGGAGGGATTAAGAGTAGGAGCTACCTACGGGGAAAATAAACTATCGTATTGGATGTCCAGAATCAACTGAGTCTTGTATTATCCTAGTGATAACATCCCACTAGTAGGTAGATCATTCTTCTATTCAACATTGGGGATAGCCTCAACCTAGGTTCCACCTCATTGGAAAAAAAGAAGATTAAGAAGAATTTCCTACAAGGTTGTAAGCTTGACCAAAAGTTAACAAGTTAAGGAGACATGTATTCCACTAACATGCAAGAGCATTGGCTGAAATTGGTAATGCAATGAAAGAAGGACACATCAAATATTCCATGACCATATGTGTATAAAATGATAATGTCTATACATTATCGAGCTAAAGAATTTGAAAAGTATTAATTATTAATAATCAAGTTCAACTGCCAGATCTAGATGTCCTCCCAAATCTTGATGCCCATCAGGCTTCTCATGCTAGCACAATCTAACACATTAATGCACAAGGTTGGGTGATGATCCTCCTCTGTCAGCCTCAAATATCACATTCAATGCAAAGGGGAAGGTGGTAGACAAACATGGATTCAAACATTGTTCCACATAGGGGCATTCATTCCTGCATTCAAACTACTCTACAGGTGGTTGGCCTCCATTGCTTTTGCAAAGTAGTGAAGATTAGAGAGATTGATGTTGAGGGCAGTGAACTTTCCTACTTGACTGTTATATATAGTGAACAAGGATGCACCAAGAGAGGAGGGTGAGGAAGAGGTCATCAACCTCCCCCTCAAAACCATGGACAAGGGTAGAAGAAATTTAATGAATATTTTCCATTGCATATCAAATGCTTGGTCGCAAATGGAAATACGGAAGCCTAGAAACATTGAAAATTGTCATTGCGTATTCGGAAACTTACTTGGTTTCCATTTGAGGGATCAAGAAGAGGTCCTACGAGTCTTGGAAAACAGAATTATAGAAATACATCTCTATCTATTCCATACTTGGTCAACTTCGAGAGTCCTGTCAGTCGCTCTGGGAATTTAGTTCCCCCCTCCACCCCCTCCTCTAGCTTCCTCTAACTCACGAGATAACTTAGATAATGCAAAATCGATCCATCAAGGTACCAAGCCTCTTAGGCTTGAACATTCAGGGTCTCAGAAAAAGAAGGAAAATCATATCAGGTCATCCCAACCCTGATGCCAGGGTACCCCCGCTTACACCCATAGTATGCATATACAATACAAAATCCTGTCTGTCCCAGGAATTTAACTCACAAAGGAGTCAAATCTTCATTTACTAAGGTTTTGGGCCCCCTTTTATAGTCTCATGCGGAATGATTTATAGACTAACAAAGTCTGATCATTAATCCACCTTCTCCTTTATATTGGAACTCAATCACCCCGCTTAACCCTTCTATCGGCACTTTACTCATTTGAAACCCTTTATTCTTTCAATCGGGACTCATTAACCCTTATAACCCTTCATTAACACTTAGTCACATATATATCTAACCATACCCACTATTTCACTTAGGTTATATGCAGACTTAACCATAAAACACTCTCTCGGTGCTTTATTTCTATTATAATTCCTTTATAATAGAAATACACATAAACATTCATAAACTTACCTATTCCGCACTCTTTAAAGCCCTTGCACAATTTCCAGTGTTTCCACTTTATCGTTGATCGCATTCGCAACTCTCCGCAAGTCACATTAACATGTGTTCCCCATCTCCTTTGATATGCGATAAGATAACCTTCCGAATCTAAAAATTATACAACTGCACTTATAAACCTTCTCGGGTCTGCTTCTTTTCCATATGCCTTATCACAATTCCTTACAAATTGGAACCACAACACTTTATCGCAATAGAAAGGATTACATGAGAAATCCACCTCGAACCAAAAAGCTGGATTTCAAATTCATTACACCTATGTACATAAAATCATCGGGTCCGCTTCGCTGCTCTTTTACACTCTCGATATCCGATTGGACTTCATCAGCTATCGGTGATATTGCCTAATCGCATATCGGTGCTTCAACATTCCACCGTCCCTTGACCTCTATCCAACGCGATTTGCGATTAAATCTTCGCTGTTGATCTGGTGTTTGATCCAATGGTCGAGATCTTTCCCTGATTCAAATGTCGCTTAACGGTCCTCCATTGTTGATCTACACTTAGTAGATCCAATGCTCCACGATGGTTTTCGAATAGACAACAAGTTCGGAGAATAACCGCCCAAAAAGTGGTTTTCTCTCTCTCCTCCGCTGCTACGTGTTTCTCAATAAGTGGAATCGGGTTCTCACCCCTCGATACCACTTACCGCTTCTTCGCCGCCCTAAATACCACTTAAGTTTTGTGAAACTACCTCTTCTTTGTGTTATCTCCTACGCTCTTTCACCGTGTGATGACCGTTGATCTATGAGATCTAAAGGTTCTTGCGCATCACCTCTTCACTTCTCCACTCATCCCTTTTCTTTGACTTTAATTCATCCTTCAGTGTTTTTCCTGTGGTTTTGGGTTTTTCTTTAGGGTTTTATCCTCTCCACTCCATCGCTGCTCACCTTTCTTTGAGCTTTACTCCGCGAATTCTCACTTCGCTACCTCTTCCAGGGCTTCACTCTGATCCTGTAATTCGATTCAAAGACCCGTTATGATTCTTCTGAATCATTCTTCTCCTCTGTGTGTTCTACAGAACTCTGCTTGCAACCCTTGTTACAGAACCTACGAATTCACGCATAAATCAATGATTACATACTTATTTCACACATTACACAGTTCTTGAATGAACCTATATATATATATATATATATATATATATATATATATATATATATATATATATATTATATAATATATATATATATGAACAACTGATTACATGTCTAGACTCTCTGTCTCTCAGGCCTAATCTTTGATATCAGTGGCCTCTCCCTTTACTCTGCCCATAGGCTTACATTTATACCAGAAAAGGTTCTTTGAACTAATTCTGGTTCAAATCCTAGATCTACTAAATTGACTCCTAAATGTCCTCTATCCTCTATGTCCACTTCTAACTTCATTTAATTCCTAAGAACTCTTTCTAGTTCCTCGAATCATGAACTGCTTTAAGAGTTATAATTGACTTCTAACTCTTTTGTCATTACTAACCACTCATGTTCTCCTTTATTCAAGAGCATTTACAAGATATCTCACATTACCTAATTAATTCCTATTCTATGCCCTCAAAAGCCTAAATATTACATTAATTCATCACTTAGGAATCCAACTTCCTTAAAATACATGACCCCCTATATCTACTAAAATACAATGATTTTCTCTTAGGTTGAATGCTCCTGCATCAGACTCCCAAAGTAGAAAATATTCATGATCTCCTGATCATGTGTCTTCAAGTGTTGATAGAAACCTCTATAGTCCCAAACTCTAGTCTGCAACTGCCCAAATGATTTGCTCCTTTGATGTTGTTGTATGTCTGTTGTCTTCTATTTCAGCTTCCTCTCCTTCTCAATTAGGTTCATACTCTGATTGATCATGCTTCCTGTTGCTATCATTCTCCTCCCTATGGTTTGTTTCATCATTAGATGCCATAACTCTTCAATCTCCATCTCCAGTACATCCTTGGACTGGTCTATACTTTTCCACTTACTTTTGCCTCTTTCTCTTTATTTCAGGTTGTTGCTATCCACCAACTCTTCAATCTGTTGTTCTTCTTCTTGGAGTTGTTGAATGCTTTCACTTACTCTTATTCTTCCTCTCATTCTTACTTGTTTTTTTATTCTTGCTACCTCCCTTTCATCCTTACCCTCTTTCATGATTATCTCTTTCTGCATTGAATCATGACTTTCCAGCATTTTCTCCAGCAATTGAACATTTTTGTTCCATAGATTAAATTCTTCCATAGAATCTTCTTCTTTCATCTTTACTTGGCTGCTCATCTGTTCCAAATTTCCTCCAGCATCTGCAACAAAACTTGCACTCACAAAACACTTGTTAAAATAAAAACATAAGGCTTATGTGCCTTATCTTCCTTTGGCAACAATTCAATTTGCTGCTCTATTTCTTCCACCTCTATCAACACATTAGTATGCTATTTTGAATTCTCAAAAGAGTCCATGAGACTATCAACTAATCTCTCCTACACACCTTCTATTCTAATGATGTATTTCTGTCCTTGTTCACTGCAGTGAACTCCTTCTTTTGCAGTGTCAATTTGTTGAACTTTCACTATCATCTCCTTCTTCTTATGATTGTCATTCATGACAATTCTTTTGTCTTCTTTTTTCAGCAATCTATCTTGAACATCTATCCTCTGTTTTTCCAACTCCCTTCTTTGAAAGTCTAATTTTCTATATAACTCAATAATTTCAATTGGAGTAGAATTTGGAAATTTCACACAATTTTCCATACCTTCCATTGTTATTGATAAATCATCAGATGTTCTTTTTCTCTTTGCTAAGCCTTTTGCATAGACTTCTTCTTCCTTAACATATTTTAGTAGATGTCCTTCTTCAGTACATTTTGCCTTGTTGTCCCTCTATAACTCTTCTCCCAGAGTTATCCTTATCTCATCATCTTCATTAATATTCTCTTGCATTTGTTTTTCATCAATAACATTAATCAAACTCATTTGATTACCTTTTTGAGACAATATTCCTTCATTCTTCATCAGAATAAGATCCTAATTCCTCATCTCTATGACAGCTTCTATAGACTCATCCATAGACTTTTTCTTCTGTATGCAATCAAATTCTTGTTCTTCTGAGAAGTTTTCTTTGTCACCTTTTACTTCTAGATCTTCATCTACTCTGAAGATATCTTCAAAAGGTTGCTTTTCTCCTGCAATACCTGCCATCATACAAAAATTATCAGTTTTAAAAACATAAGACCTTGTGGTCTCACTTAATGTTTTAGCCACCATATCTCCTTGCTGTTCCAAGTTCTCTTTATGATTCAGAAATTATTCAATGGTCTCCTCTTCAATCTCCTCAAGCCCTTCACTTGGTTGCTTGATGTCTTTCCCCAACTGTATATGAGACCTATCTATCTCATCTTCTTCCAGAACAGAATTTAGATTCTGCTTGTCTTCTTCCTCCTTTATGACAATATCAGCAAATTGTCCTTCTTTACATGTTTCATCTACAAACATACACAAATTGTTAGATTTAAAACCATGTGACCCTTTGGCCTCACTTGAAATTTCAGTCTTCAAGTCTTCATCTTCACTTTCTCCCAGCATTTCTCCCCGTTCTAGTTCAAAAATGGACTCTTCCATTTCCAACTCAGCTTCTTTGAGTTTTTCCATCAGCCACCTTACTTGCTTTTGTTGTAGCCTTCTCTACAACTTATGCCACTTCACTAGCTTCTTCCTCAAGACCCAACCTAGTCTTTGGTTTTCCTCTAGTATTCTCCTTAATGCATCGAGTTATTCTTTTAACTCTGCAATCTCTTTGTCAATTTCCTCTTGACTCATCCTCTTTCCATTCGCCTTAGCATCCTCTTTCTTCATCTTTCTTCTGTTGTGGCTTCTCTCTGAACCTCTGCTATGACTATCAATAGTCATCTTCTTCTCCTCTTCCTTCATGAGCTCCTCACTCATCTGCAACAAGCCTCTACGACAGCTAGTCCTCCTCGCTGCAATCTTACCTCACTAAGCTCTCCTCACTCAGTCTTTTGGTAAGTTCAGGTCCTCTGTCTGGAACCTCCTCTTGAGCAACACCTTTGCTCCTTCTAGGCTTCTGCAATCTCTCACTCTCTCTTGAGAACACTTCAGTTGTCCTATCTGTCCAACCTCTTGTTGGATTCTTCAGGTTCACTGCTACTTCTCCTTCAAAGTGTTTTCCTTACTCTGCCTTTAAGAACACATATGGTTCTCCTCTCACAACTTCTCTTGCTGTCCTTCGCTGAAATGCTTCATCTGCAACCACAATCTTCAATTTCAATTTGAAACAAAACACATTATCCTACCTCCAAGATCTATGTATGATCTTGTTCCCCCATTCTTCTGCACTTTGAATGGATTTTCCTTTGTTTGGTCTCCAAGTCCTCTTTCCTTTAGAACTTGTACTAAGCAATATTGCTCTCGCTTTTCTTCAAGGAATCCTCTGTTCTTGTCTACTCCAAGCCTCTGCTGGAACTGCTACAATCTCCTAGGAACTTCAAAAGTTCGCCTTACAATCTCATGTTGTAGTCTCTACCATTCATTCACTTAACTTATGCACATTACCTTCTTCTATGTGCAAACTCCTTTTCATAGTAAATCTTTCCCCGCTCTGATTACAATTCTGCTCTGATACCAAATGATGCCAGGGTACCCCGCTTATACCCACAGTATGCATATACAATACAAAATCCTCTCTGTCCCAAGAATTTAACTCACAAAGGAGTCAAATCTTCATTTACTAAGGTTTTAGGCCCCCTTTTATAGTCTCATGTGGAATGATTTATAGACTAACAAAGTCTAATCATTAATCCACCTTCTCCTTTACATCGAACCACAACACTTTATCACAATACAAAGGATTACATGAGAAACCCGCCTCGAACCAAAAAGCTGGACTTCAAATTCATTACAACCACGTACATAAAATCGTCGAGTCCGTTGCGCTGCTCTTTTACACTCCTGATCTTTGATTGGACTTCATCAGATATCAACAATATCACGTAATCACATATCGGCGCTTTAACATTCCACCGTCCCTTGACCTCTGTCCAATGCGATTTGCGATTAAATATTGGCCGTTGATCTGGTGTTCGATCCAAGGGTCAAGATCTTCCCCCTATCCAAAATTCGCTTAACGGTCCTCCGCCATTGATCTACACTTGGTAGATCCAACGGTCCATGATGGATTTCAGATAGACAACAGGTACGGAGAATAACTGCCCGAAAAGTGGTTTTCTCCCTCTTCTCTGTTGCTACGTGTCGCTCGATAAGTGGAATCGGGTGCTCACCCCTCGATACCACTTATCGCTTCTTCGCCACCCGAAATACCACTTAAGGTTGGTGAAACCACCTCTTCTTTGTGTTATCTCCTGCGCTCTTTCACTGTGCGATGACCATTGATCTATGAGATCTAACAGTTCTTGCGCATCACCTATTCACTTCTCCACTTGTCACTTTTCTTTGACTTTAATTCATCCTTCAGTGTTTTTCCTGTGGTTTTGGGTTTTTCTTCAGGGTTTCATCCTCTCCACTCTACCGCTGCTTACCTTTCTTTGAGCTTTACTCCGCGAATTCTCACTTTGCTACCTCTTCCAGAGCTTCATTCTGATCCTCTAATTGGATTCAAAGACCCGTTATGATTCTTCTAAATCATTCTTCTCCTCTGCCTGTTCTACAAAACTCTGCTTGCAACCCTTGTTATAGAACCTACGAATTCACCCATAAATCAATCATTACATACTTATTTCACACATTACACCCCCAAATGAACCTTTGTATATATAAATATGAACAACTGATTACATGTCAAGACTCTCTGTCTCTCAGGTCTGACCTTCGATATCAGTGGCCTCTCCCTTTACTCTACCCGTAGGCTTACATTTATACCAAAAAAGTTTCTTTGAACTAATTCTGGTTCAAATCCTAGATCTATTAAACTAACTCCTAATTGTCCTCTATCCTCTATGTCCACTTTTAACTTCATTTAATTCCTAAGAACTCTCTCTAGTTCCTCGAATCATGAACTGCTTTAAGAGTTATAATTGACTTCTAACTCTTTTGTCATTACTAACCACTCATGTTCTCCTTTATTTGAGAGCATTTACAAGATATGTCACATTATCTAATTAATTCCTATTCTATGCACTCAAAAGCCTAAATATTACATTAATTCATCACTTAGGAAACCAACTTCCTTAAAATACATGACCCCCTATATCTACTAAAATACAATGATTTTCTCTTGGGTTGAATGCTCCTGCATCAAACCCTTCCGGTCATATGGAGAAGGAGCAATCTTCAACTAACAAGACAATTGTTGCAAGCAAACTAAAGGGTGAAACCTGATGGAAGGAGGCAAGCACCAATACAGGTGGAGTGTTTTTTAAGTGGAAATGACCTCCATGGTTACCAAAAGGCTATGACGATCCCTTCTAGTATCTCGCATAGCGTGACCAGGCTCACTAACTATCTCCAGGAAAGGCTTTCTCAGCCTTTGCTACTTTATTGTTTTCCTTTTGGTCTTTTGGTGTCAATGTCCACTTAGTTTCTGCTACATTTGTTTTTGCTATAGTTCTATGTTGTACAAACACGAGAGAAAATTTTAGCCAAAAAGTGCCCGTGAAATTTTCATATAGTTTCCATGTCATAATATGTAAACCAATCAAAATCCTTTAAATTATAAAAGAGGTACATGTAAATGTTTTGGAGGGAAAATAAGAAAAACTACTTTTTTAATTGTATTTTCGGCTTATCTCCTTATAGGTTTACTCAAATTTCAAGTGTAAGAACTCGTTGGATGTGGAATTAAATTCCACATACAATGAGTATGCATTATGCTTACTTTTAAGAAGACCCACATTGATAAAAATTGAAGATACACTAAAAAGTGTGATCAAGACACTTTTTAATGTATCTTCATTTTTTTTAATCAATGTGGGTCTTCTCAAAAGTATGCATAATGGGTACTCGTTGGATGTGGAATTTAATTATGCATCCAACGAGTGTCTACACTTTAAATTTGAGTAAACCTATAAGAAAATAAACTAAAAATACAATAAAAAAAGTAGTTTTTTTCTTTTCCCTCCAAAAATCATAACTCTTATTTTATTATTTTAACTATTATTTTATTATTTTTCCTTAGGAGGCCACTTTTAAGTTAAAATTTAGTCTAATGATTGGTCTCAGGGTTCTCAAGGAGACCATCTGGTTTCCCACTAAGGGTAGATAGTCCCTCCCAAGCATGCTTTAAGCTAGGAAGGTTTTTGCAGATAGAACAAACTCATCTTAGACACAATTTGCTTTTGTTTATCCATGCATGTACTCTATGTAAACTTCTGATAATATAATGAATTTTTGCTTACTTACAAAAAATAAAAAAATCCAAGTTCAATATTCAAATGAAGGGGAGTTTGGTAATGGTTTTTATCAATTTAGGCTTTTTAGATTGCAAATGCATACTCAACAAAATAAATTTCTTTGGTACATGCTTTCTAAGCACATTCTAGAAAGAGATGTGACCATGATATCATAAAAATATTTAAGAACTATAATTATTAATTTAGAAAGACAACTCAATAGACAATATAGTAGATGATATTGCATATTAACCATATTAGTAAATTGTTTACTAATCCTTATTCATTTCCATTTTCTTTAGTCTAACTCCAAGTAGTATGGCTAAGTATTTACAAAATGTCACTTTATGGGGATACAATTTTGTGGGTTGCATATTATTCATTCCATGATAAGATGGGTGATAGCTATGTAAATGAAAAAATCATAGAGAAAACTCAATGGAAACGCTAATGGGATTGAAATCAAGAAGGTGAAGGAATATGTTATACATGATAGGAAGGACCTCTTGGGAATTATGCACAAGAGGGTTATTCCCATCACAATTATAGTGAATATCATGTGTAAGCACATTGTCTATAATGCTCTCCATGCATCAACCTCCATCCCTGTATCATACACCTTTAAGTTCATGTATTCATTAGCCTTAATCTCAAAATAAAGCAAATGGGATGTGGAATAATACAATCAAGGCTAATGAGAAGACAAAAGACTTCCACACAACATTGATGGATATTCTTTAAAATAAAAAATGGAAGCACAATGTAAGCATGCGTAATAATATGTCTACGATGGAGGTCTTTGTTACAAATGACATCGCCTTCACCATGTACACTCCTTTTATGACATATTGGGAGAGTATGCTTATCTCAAAATTAGATCAAGGTGAGAAAAATAATTAAATATGTATATCTATTGTAGCAAAGAAAATCAATAACAAAGATATATCTAGGATTTCATATTCAACTTTCGTACAAATGAGTAGTGTCCCGCAAGTATGTGTGGGAATTTCACTTTATATAAATGGAATATTTAGTAATTACAACATCAATGCCATATATCAACTAGAAAAAAATTGAGACGTTAAAATAATTTAGTGGCTACATTTTATAAGAAAGAATTATAATTAAAATACGATAAAAATGACCTCCATTGACAAATTTTACTAAAGAGTGATTTTTGTGATGTTTAAACTCATATTTCTTCTCACACACCCATAGTGCAAAGCATGATGAAAAGAGATACATCTTGTTTCTCACATCTGTAAATATTTCAAAAAAATCGTTGAGCAAATGTATCCAAGCATCCCTAAGAGAAAATTAGCAATGAAATGAGTTCCCAACAAAGGAAAACCTTATTTTTCTTTTTGTCTAAAAACATAGGGATAAATTCCCCTTATAAAGGTGCCCACAAAATCTAATATGAGATTATAGGGCTTGATAAGAATTAGGCCTTGTGTTCTTAAGCATTTTTGCTATCATTGGAACTTCGAGATTCATTATCTTTGTGAACTAGTACTATTGGAATCATGATGCAATTGATTATGACGATAAATACCCTTGTAATTGAACTCCCATAATCATGGCTTGCAATTGTGATGGACTTTCTTTAGATTCTAGTAATTGATATTTTAGATCATCTTAGTTAGGTGTGGCTTCTACATTGAAGTTGCGCATTATAATGTGAATCTTCTGATGGCTCTCTCCTCTTCCTTTTTTAGGTCTCCTATGGTTGTGTGTGGTGGAAACACTACCATTTCCTCTAGAGTTGGTGGCTCACTCTAGTTCTATGTGTTTACTTATGACAATACATTGCACATCAAATTCAACTAGCATAAGAGCCTCAAAGCAATAAAAAGGGTGGGTTGGCACATCACTCCTTAAGGATACAAATTCCAATACTCCTATTTGATATATATAAAATTAACAAAATGTAAAATAAATCATGTAGATGCTAATTAAAACAAAATTTATTATATAAATGAAGTCATTAATCAAAAAGGAAAAATAAAGAATATATATGAATACATTAATAATTAATTATAATAATCATATAGGCTCACAAAAACATAATAAGCAACTTTTATTGAACTAAAATTTAAATACACTTTTCTAAATAAATATTCTCAAATAACATTATTTTTAATAATAAAAAAATTACTTGAAAGTAAGATTGAGGTTTATTTCTTGAAAGAGCACAATCAAAACTATCTTTAGATTGAGAAGCTATTAACCACCATATCCATGCAAAAATTTGACACTTGAGTGAGAGATAGGATATCTCTCAGGGAGATCAAAGAGCATTAATCCACAATTCAAAGAGAATAATTAAATCAAGTGAGATTAAAGGCATCAAATTGATATCATAGCATAACACATTTTTTCTCTCAGCAATGGCATAAAGAAAAAGAGGAGGATCCAAAGGAGCAGTTCAAGGTGTAGGTAAAGGAAGGCCTATATAAAATGCATCCCTACACGTAGAGATAAGATGTCTTTAGCATATATTAGAGGCCATGGAAAGTATCCATAGGAGAGGAGTTGACATGGGAGATCTCAATGAAGCAAGAGAAGAATTTTCTAGTGAAGAAGAAGGAGAAGAATCAACAAAATAAAAAATGTTTAATATGATAGCCAAGATGACTACCAAACCAAATATGGAGGTGTTTTTTATGAAGGTAATATAAATGTGGATGAATTGATGGATTAGATTAATGTAATAGACAAGTATTTTGACTATAAAGATGTTGATGAAGAGAAAGATCTAAAGTTTGTAGTTACTTGATTGAAATGCCATGCAATCCTATGGTTGGATAAAGTGTAGGAAGAAATACAGAGGTTAAGGAAAGCATAAGATCAAGAGCTAGGACAAAATAGTATCCAAATTCAAGGGTAAGTTCATGCCCAAGGAATATTAGCTAAATCTTTTCAAGTAGTTGCAAAATATTAAACAAAAGTATATGTCTATAAAAGATTACACTAAAAAATTTTATAAGTTGAACATTAGAGTGGGTCATGTTGAAGAGGATGTTGAAAATGTTGTCATATACATTAATGGTCTGAGATATGAGTTACATGATGAGATCAATCTCTTATCGTCGAGGATGTTGATTTTTTGTAGCATCGGGAGATATTATCGCATGCCTCAGAGGACCTAAAATAATTATGAAGAAAGAACTAAAATAAAAATATTTTTGGAGTATCATGGTTTGGATTGGATTATTATATTGTTTTCATCCATCTCAATGCTTTTAGAGTGGAAAAAAAATGGAGGAATCATCTCACAAGGCCCTTTTTACTAGGGGGGCCTAGCTTGGTAGTGTTTTGAGGAATCAAATGAAATTTTTGGGGAGTAAAACTTTGCTACTTTAGCCTTGAACCTTTTTTTCCTATTTGATACACAGATACCTTTCCAAAGGCACAATAATCACATCAATTGAAGTATGTATGCAAAATCTATGCCACATCATCCCCCATAATTCATCGAAAATGGGCTAGCAATGTGATTATCATGAAGAAGACTCTAGAAGAGTCTATATTGTAACTCTAGTTAAGAGTTGAGGTAGTCAAACCTAACCATTAGTAGCCTCTCATACTGTGTTATAACCATGACACTAGGAGGAAAAGTGGTTTAATTTGATTCAAGTGCATTTGTTCCATAGCTGAGAAAAAATAGCCGAGAAGGATAGGAGATAGAGCACACACAAAGGACTTTTGTGTTATAGTATCCCACAGGCCATTGGCCTACTACTTTGTACTCGCAAACATTTTTTGTTTAGAGAAAGAGAGAAAATAAGCCTCACCTTCTAGTTGGGTTTTTCTCCCGAAAGGGTTTCCCAGGTCATATGTTGTGTCAAATGTGTGTTAGAGATTTTATTTCATTGTTCTCTATTTTTTGCATAATTTTAATTCGCGTGCATATGCTATTAACAATAATAATCTACAAAACTATAAAATTGTAATAGTGTAGATTATTGGATTTTCAAGTATAATTTTATCAGATCTGTTATGACGAATTGTCTAGTGGAATATCCATGGTAGTCTACGGATCATATCATGTAGGCTTAGGAAGTAAAGTTGGCTTAGCTTATGAAAGGGTGTGTCTCTAAGGTTAATTTACCCGACTATTAATCGCTCCATGCATTCACTCTCTCTCCTCTCGAACTTGCAGTTGACAGCCCTGATGATGGACTTACCTAGTTAGTCCAAAACGTTGGTTTCAAAACAATAACAAGTTCTTCCATAATTTTCGATATTCAACCAACCTGTATGGAATCACTCTTTAACACCATTAGGTCTCACCATGGAAGAGACATAATGAACATTGCACAAAAATTTGAGAAGATGAGAATCTCAAGAGAAAAATCAACTATTAATTGCTCCATGCATCCATGCTCTCTCCTCTCAAACTTGCAATTGACAGCCCTGATGATGGACTCACCTTGTTAGTCTAAAACGTTGGTTTCAGAACAATAACAGGTTCTTCCATAATTTTCGATTTTCAACCAACCTATATGGAATCACTCTTTAACACCATTAGGTCTCGCCATGGAAGAGACATAATTAACATTGTACAAAAATTTGAGAAGATGAGAATCTCAAGAGAAAAATCAACTATTAATTGCTCCATGCATCCATGCTCTCTCCTCTCAATCTTGCAGTTTACAGCCTTGATGATGGACTCACCTAGTTAGTCAGAAACGTTGGTTTCAAAACAATAACAGGGTCTTCCATAATTTTCGATAATTTACCCTCATTCGACTAGTATATATAAATGATGTGAAATCTCATTTTCTCCACAAAGCAAGAATGTATCTTCTTCATCTTTCTAAGGTCTCTTGGATAGCTACAAGTGTGGCAAAAAGGAGGAAAAGTTGATTGTTTGACCGAGTTGTTTCTCTATTTGTTTAACCAAGTTTGACCCAAGTTGCCTAAATTTTTTGGGCCAAGTTCGAATAGAGGTTACCAAGCTATATGAGGGCCACACACGTGTAGGAATTTGGAAATAGTTTATCGTAATTGACCATAGGAGAAACAGGGTCAAATTTTGACCGAAAGCTAACTATTTGACTAGCATTGACCTGTTGCTACTTTGACCAGATTTTGACTGGTCTTTAGATTTGCATTGGCAAATATTTCTAGACAAATTGTTAATTTGTAAATCTTATTGAAGAATATCTTCTCCTAAGAAAATTTGTTGGGTTTTCTCCCAAGTTTGGGTTTCCAAATGTCAAAATATTGTCTCTATGGTTCATGGTTGTCTTTCTCTGATATTTACTATTTCTGCTACATTTATTGTTGATATTTTCTAAAGTGTAATTGCTTAATGATATTAGTGTAAAAATAACATGATGTAAAGAATACTTAGTTAGTAATTATTAGGCAGAAAATAGTATTCTACTATGCTCTTGTAGAAAAATTAGCATGGTATTAGAGAACTATTGAAAGAGAATCCATTGAAGTCAACCTAAGAAACAAGTGTTCAAGAACATGATTGGTTTTTGGATCTCATATTAAAATGGCACCAAGTCCCAGAGTTGAAGACAGGTTAGATGGTTCCATCAAGTTCAAATCTTAGAAGACGAGGATACTCCCTATCTTGGAAAAGAATGAGCTTCAAGATCATGTGGATAAAATTATTCCAAAGCTAGAGGGAGTTGAGGAGAAATCCAAGTATAAGAAGCCATGACTAGGATAATCTTGGTAGATGTCATAAGGGACCACTTGGTTCCTCATGTTGTTGCATTGAATACTTCCAAGGAAGTAGATGATTCTCTAGTTGGATTGTATAAGAGAAACAACACTAGTAAGAATTTATCTTGAGAAATCATCTCCATAATGTCATAATGACTAGATCATATTTAGTTATCTCATGTCTTATCCGATTCTCTAAGATCAGAGATGAGCTTGTAGCCATTGGAGATACCATTGATGTTATAGATCCTGTTACAGTGACTCTCAATGGATTTCCATCCTCATGGGATTCATTTATTCAAGGAATCTTTGCATGAGAAAAATTGCCCAATTTTGATAAACTATGGACAATTTCTATCCAAGAGGAGACAACATTGATATCTAGGAACAGCTTGCAGAATCTGCATGATGAAGAAACTCAAGCTCATGCAACTCACACAAGGAAAGGAAAGGGAAGGAGGAACTTTGGAAAGTTTGATAAGAAGAATGTAGGTAGAAGAACAACCCCTAATCAATATTTAAAGAAGAAGGATATGTCAAAGATCAAGTTCTTCATTTTTCATAATTTTGGACACTGTGCCTCTTAGTGTCTTGAAAAGAAAAATAATGGAAATTAACATGCATCAACAACCAATGTTGATGATTATGATGATGAGCATCTACCTTAGAAGAAATTATAAGGAATTTTTCCTTTAGAAATTATTACCAATAGTATTGATGTTTAGTTTGTAGACAAGGCATATGATACGTTTCCAAGACTCTAGAATCGAGTATTCTTCCTTAATCAAAATATAAGTACATTGTATTTTTCTCCCTTGACTATTATTATTATTTTAGTCAACCTTTTCTCCTTGTATTTTTTTTCTTAGTTATAGTTTTTTCTTCCATGGCCTACTGAATGGAGTTTGCATAAAGGAAAAAATAGATACATTATGGATACTACCAAGGTGATAATTCATGAAATAGATGGTAGCATCGAGAAGTAGCAAGCAATGTTTGTGACAAAAGGATTCTCTCAGAAAGAGGGAGTGGACTATGAGAAGGATTTTTCTCTAGTCAGATGCTCATATTCTTAAGATCGAGCATAGACATGGAAATAATGATTGATGTTTGAGAGGGAGGACTGTACATATTGTTAGGACATTTAAAACCATGCAAGATGACTGAAAAAGTTTCCATTTCCAAGGGAGAAGAAAGTTAGGAAGAATGGAAGGAGCATCCTTCCAAGAGGATGTCATGAATTTTTCAGATGCTCAGAGATAGGAGGCCTCTAAGTGCTATATTCCTTCTATGAAGGGTGTTGAAAATGCAACAAGAAAATCCTAATTTAATTTTGTCCTTGAATTAAATTAGGAATAAAATTGTAATTCCACATCACAAGACAACATTTATGAGTTAACTAAGTTAAATTGACTTAGTTGGCTCAGTTAATTCGAGTTGAGGGTCTAACTTGAGTCATGTAGAGTGTCTCCTACATTATAGGAGCCCTAATTGAGTTTATTTGAGTTGTAATTAATTAATTCAGTTTAACTAAGTTAAAGTCAATTAATCTAGTTCCAATTGATCGAGAAACTAGTAGGAGGTCTGAGAGTGGGGTGTTGCTTCATGTGGTCAACCAATTAGCTGATAATTCACTCATAAATAACTCATGCATGTTAGATATGAGATTTAGCCAATTAAGACATAGTTAAGATTGGAGTTCGAGGACAATGTACTATTAGTTGTATAGTCATTTGAAATGTATACATGGCGCATTCAATAGGAGGAAGGCCTATGAGGAATGCGCAATTCATATTGAGGAATTTCCCTAATTAATAGGGGGCTAATTCTCAAAGAAACAGTGCAAGGAAATAGGGACTTGGGAAAGAAAAGAATTGGTTAAGTATTGGCCTAGGCTTGTCTAGGAAGCAGTGAGATAGATAGAGATAGTGCAGAGGTTGCTCGAGCTAGAGCAAAGCATTGTAATCTTCTAATATTTTCTGACTAATGCTATATATAGATAGAAATGGTTTTTAGCTGTGGCTTTCCTCAGGAAATCATTGTGTAATGTGTTGATTGAATTCTTTCTCTTGTATGCTTCATGATTTCGCGATCATTTAATTATTTTCGTTGATCAGTAGAGTAGATTAAAGTATATTTTTTTAGTAAATTACATTTAGTAGTTTAAATATACAAGGAATTTATACATGGTATTAGAGAATAAGTCACTCTATAAGAGGAGAATATGATTTCTTTCTTTTGCAGGTGAAATCAAATTTGTAGTATCATTCTTCAGAGCTAGCGGGATGTCCTTGTATGGATTGAGACTCAGATATTCCCTTGAGGGTAGTTCGAACTATATGAAGGAAGTGTTGGAAGACAACGGGTTGAGTGAATTCATAGAAAAAGATATTCCTAAGCCTCTAGCAATTGATGCTCAAGATCTGGAAGAGTGGAGGAAATGTGTTGCAAAGGCGAGAAGGATCATATTAGGAGTTCAAGATCATATTGTCCTGAAGCTCCATAGGCAGGAGACTCCATATGCAATGTGGAAGGCCTTGACAGACCTGTTTCAGAACAACAATGATCACAGGAAGTTGGCATTGAAGGACAAGCTGAGGAAAATCAAGATGGAGAAGGGTGACACACATTAGGGGATTTTTGAGGTCTAAAATGGGCCTCCTAGGAAAAATGTAAAACAAAAATAAACTTTATAAGAACCAACAAGATTCAAGATGATTATGTCAATCACGGGGGCCGATTCACCATTTTTGGAGTAAAAATATAAAAATAATAAAAAATAATAAATTAATAAACCTACTTTTTCAACTCGTATTTTCAACTTATCTCCCTAAGGTTTTACTCAAATTTTGAGTGGGAGTACTCGTTGGATTCAAAATTTAGTTCCTCATCCAAGGAGTACCCATGTTGCATACTTTCGATGGACCTTGCTACATGAAAAATGAGAAATACATGAAAAAAAATGATTGCAATAATGTTTTTTATATATTTCTTATTTTTCATGTAGTAGGGTCCATCAAAAGTATGCAACATGGTTACTCCTTTGATGAGGAATCAAATTGTGCATCCAACGAGTGTTTTCGCTTGAAATTTGAGTAAACCCATAAGAAGATAAGTTGAAAATATGAGTTGAAAAATAGGTGTTTCTTTTTTCCCTCTAAAATTTGATGATGTAATCTAATCTTTTTTTATTATTTCCACTATTATTTTATAATTTTCGTAGGAGGCCCATTTTAGACGTAAAAAATCCTCGAATGGGAATTGGAATTGGGCTCCTGTAAATGGTAATATAAAAAAGGCGTCTGTAATGAAAAATAAAAAGAGTTTGTTAAATACTAATGAATTATATTAGTCTATTGTATATTTTATGATGCTCATCATTTTATTTGATATAAAAATACAAACCAACTCTGCTGAAATTGCTTGCAGGTAGTCCAATGTATGGTATTCAAATATATTTTTTGTGGCTTTGAGTGCAGAGATCAGTTGTGTGGAGGTACGAAAGGGGCATAATGAAAGCTTCTTCCACACCTCCACATTAACTATTTTAAAATAAAACATTGTTTGGCTAAATTTGATAGTAATTTATTAAAATTTTAAAATATACAATAATCCAGTTAAGGAGGAAAACAACTTAACTTGATATACTCCCTGCTCTTTAGAAAAATCCCTTGCACATAATTTCCCCACAAAAACTCTCTTGCACTTCTCACACACCTGATCAGTTCCCACACTAAGCATGACGTCCTCCATCCCGATGAGAGAAAATATTTTGAAGAAATTCAGTTCTTCATTAATAGTCAGGGCAAGCATCTATCTATACACACAATTTCTCTCCACATCCTTTCTCCCACACTTCTCGCACACCCTTTCTCATTCCTCCACACTGAAAGAGCACAATTAATTATTCTTCTACACCTCTGCATTAACTATTTTAAAAAAATAACTATGTTGAGTTGAATTTAATAGTTAGTTGAACCTACATTACCTTATATTACTAATTTTTGTATAAATTAGTTATAGATTTGCAACTTCTCATGAATTTTTAATTAAAATCACAAGATGCATATATACACTACTAATCTGTGGACATTAATTCGCAATTTAGAACAAAAATCTTAGACATGAAAGAAGGAATAACACGCATGAAACAAGTAGTTTTATCTGGGAAAAGAAATCTGCTAAAAACCCCAATGACTCTTGCTTTAATCAAATGAAATAGAGATGTATTACAATCGTTTTCTCAACTGAGACCACCTTGTAAGTGCACAACGTATATCTCTATCCACTGAAGGCCTCTGATCTAGAATTATTCAAATTTTTCCTCGACTTGAGATATATTTCCTTGCATTGTTCCTTGAGGAATTAGCCCCTATTATTTAGGAAATTCCCTCAATTGAATTGTACAATTCCTTTAGGATGACCATCTGACTACATGCAACACCTGTACACTCAAGACTAGTCTACAACTGATGTTACACTTCCTTGGAATCTCCACCTCAACTGAGTAACTCGAATTCTCTTCATTCACTAGATATTTTGGGCTGGTTGATCAATTAACTAGATGATCATTGAGTTTGGCTGAAGTCCCACTACTTAATTAACCTTCCATTTGTTCCTCCAAAAGTTGGAACTAATTTAACTGAAGACAACTTTATATAATTGACCTTGATTGCTACAAATTATCAATCATACATATAGAACTGAACTCTAACTCCTCCAACTCAAACTTACTGAGTAAACTGGGTGACACAAGCCATGTCACATAAATTAACATCATCCAAGTTGTATGCTAATGTGGAAACTCAAATTTTCCCAATTTAATCAAGGAAAAATCAAATTGATAATTTCTTGCTAGATTTTTCCACACTCCCTCTCAACAAGAAAGGTATTATCAACCACCACTATCCTACAACAATGTTATCCACCTCTGCACACAATCCTATAAATGGTGATACCGAATATCTATATGATTGGATCGACTGTGAAAAACAATATTTTCAGAGCTCTTGATGCAACTCTCATTATTAGATTAGATCACAATTGGATCCATCATCTGACCAAATAATCCAACAAGTATCTTTCTCATCTAGATTGCCTCGCATGCTTCTTGACTGCTAGCTATTGCAGATCCATTTCGGCACATCAACCCCAACTTACAGATCAGTACTATTAGGGCCCATCAAACCCTAATTCAGTTGTTACATGCCCTAAATGAAGTCAACCATCAGAATGCCTCTTTCCCAAGAAATTCCATGACTGAAATCATCCAAAAACTTCCTCTAAGAAGATCATCACAGGTAAGCCTTCATTAGGGTGCACTGCAATGCAGTCCAGTACACTGTCTAGGTGCTATGCAGTGCACTTGAGCCCTCTTTGGCCTGCACTGGGCGAATTTGAGCGAAATTTCATTGGGGTTTGGGAATATTCTTATCCATTGGGTGCATCTAGAAGCTTCCCAAGTTTATCTACTCCTTTGAGCTTGAATTTGGAAGAGGTAGCGAGTTAAGGAACATCAATCCCTTTATCCCTTCCTCCATGGAACTAAATCCTAAGTTTGGGAGAGCATTCATTATCACCATTTATGGCATAACTTCCTTCATTCACCTATAAAAAGACCACTCATCTAAGTGAACAGGGGCTGGAAATCATTGAATTATAGGGAGATGATGTTAGTATGAGACTTGAGTTTCTTTCAAGTATTGTAATGATGTCAAAATGTCTTGCTTGCTATGAGGAGAGGATGGGATTGAACTGGAGGAGTGATACTGAATCAAGCAAATTGGGTTGTAACTCTTCCTTTTACTAATAAAGTGTTCAAAGCTTTTTCCATATGTTTGTATTGTCCATTGATGCTTTCATATGTGTATTACGAACTTGATTCCATTATATATTTAATCAATACATCATTATCATATGCTTTGAGTAGTTTTTGTCTTCTGTCTATGTGCAGGTACTTTTCAAGCAGATTAAGTATGGAAAGGAGTGACAGAATTGGTCAAGGGAGATAAGGAGTAAGTGAAAGCTACAGGTAGGCTTCTTTACTGTCTTATTTAATTTATTGGTTATAGAAAAGGTAGAGAATGCTTTGCACTGTTGTTCTAGACTTAGCTACTAGGCTAGGGGTTTAAGCGTTTATCTGTAGACACTAAAACTTCCCAAAACACTAGCCATGTATTTTTCTTCTGCCGATTTGAGTGTCATAAATCTTTGTTTCCTATTGTACGAGGAAACTGTTGCAGATCAAACACTAAAAATTCCACCTGATATACTCTTTTGATCTGATGGACTCCCCTCCCAATCTGCATCTGTGAAGCCACATAACTTCACTCCCTTTGTTCGTCTGTACCATGGTCCAAATTGGGTAGTGCCTATGAGGTACCATAGAACATGCTCAACTACCTTCCAAAATAGTTTGGTTGGCCTAACCACAACTTGGCTTAGTTGGTTGATTGCATAGCACATATCTGGTCGTGTGTTTACAAGATACACTAGTGAACCCACCAACTGTTGGTAAATAGTAGCATCCACTTCCTCACTTGAAGTGGCATTCTCTTTCCTCCACTTGGTTTCTAGAGGAATCTCCATGGTTTTGAAACTATCCATGTGGAACCTCTGAAGTATCTCATTGGCACACTTTCCCTGAGATAAAAATAGTTCCCCATCACCTTTCCACACTTCCAATCCAAGGAAGTAGTGCATCAGACCCATGTCCTTCATTTCAAACTCTCTTGCAAAGTTATCCTTGCAAAATCTAATCAGCTAACCATCACCAATTAAAATCAAGTCATCAACATATAAGATAATAATAAAAAAATTACCTTCTACCAAGATATGATAGGGGTTTGCATCTGCTTCACTTTTGGTGATGCCTAAACCGATGAGATAACTATCGATCCTGGTGTACCAAGCATGGGGTTCTTGCTTGAGACCGTACAATGCTCGCTTGAGGTTGCACACATGAGACTCCCAATAAAAATTCTCAAAGCCTTTTGTTTTCTCAATGTACACCTCCTTCTCAATAATTCCATTGAGGAATATTGTTTTCGCATCCATCTAGTGGATCTTCCGCCCCATCTATGCATCCATAGAAAGAATTGAGCTAATGGATGAGTACCTTGCGATAGGAGAAAATCTATCCTCATAGTCAATCCCCTCAACTTGAGAGTACCCCTTAGCCACAAATCTAGTCTTGTACTTTTCTATGCTTCCATCTACTGCATGATTTACCTTGAAGATCCATCTTGAACCCATAACTAATTTGTCTACTAGTCCTGGGACCACTTCCCAAACACTGTTCTTTACAATAGATTCATATTCCTCCACCATTGCATCAACCTATGCAAGTTTCTCTACTTCTTCCTCGAAAGAGGATGGATTAGTCTCTACAAGCTTAGTCATTAGAGCCATATAGCGAGTGTACTGATCCAGTGACCTTCTCTACTTACGTTGATTTGAAGGAGCACCCACATTCTCCCTCGCATCATGCACAAGTATCTCATCTTCCTTGGTCCACCATATTTTGATAAAATCCAACATGGATTTTGATAGATCCAAGTTACAGTTGTCAAAATTCAAGATTTTGGGTGCCTCATATGTTTTTGATGGTGTTGAATCTATTTCCACCATCAAAAACATGATTCAAACGCTGCTAATGCAAGATTTTTTGAAATTTTTTTGCCCAAATTCCAACCAATTTTGGTTGTCCAGGAAAATCCTCCACCTCAATAGACAACTCCATTTTTTTCTTCTTTATATTTTTATTTAGAAATCCGATTTCATCATTTTTTCTATAATAGTTATTTTTTTGGCATTATACGAATGGCTAATAAAATTGGAGTCTCATTGTGGATCCTCATGATACTCTATTATTTATTATTTATGTTAGTAAGCTACCTCATCGCCCGCAATTCAAGGCTTCTTTGATAATAGATATGAGAACATTACAAACTGCCAAAAAAATGTAAATCAAGAACTTATTAATGACATTGGAGTTTAATTTGCATACACAAGATAAAATGACAATGGGAATCAAACACCTGTGAGGCAATTGGCAATTACTCCTTCTTGCATACTTAGTCACGGTGCAAATGAAAGCAAATTTAAATTAATAACAGCACTATCCAATTCAAACTAATTTCAATCTATAAAATATATAACATGACAGTGAATCCAAATCTCAACCTGTGATTGAGAGATTCCAAATAAATGAATTTTTTCTTTATGGAGTTGTTTTTTGTGTGATGTTTTGGAGTTTCTAGTATTAGAATCTGGCGGGAAAATTTGTGGTAAAATCTTGATTTGTTTTATTTAAATTAGTTTTTGACTATATATATGGATTCAACACCTTGAAAAACCCTAGGACACTTCTATTATGCAGATGTTACCTATCAAACTTGTCATTTCAATAAATTCTTGCCGGATTTTAGAAAAATTAGACCAAAATAATCTATCAGAAAAACTTCCAAAAAATCACACTAAAAACAACTCACTACTTTATTGTAAAATTAAGTTTCTTCATTTATTTTCCCTCAGTCCAACCACCTAATTCTATAAATAGGGTAAGGCACCATGTTTGTGGAACCACACACGTCATTTGATTTGATCAATTTCTTTGAAATATGGTTAGTTGTATTTTTTGGTTCATTGTTATTCGATTTGACCAAATTCTCCTATTAATTTCAATTTTTTATAAATTATCTTTTTGTCGTTAATCTCACACTTCAATTGATTACATGCGTAACAAATGACAAGGATGTTGATGGTAAACCAATCTTATTTTAAAAACGTTCTTAAAATTGTAAACAACCAATTTTTAAATAATATTTTAAATTTCAATTCCTAATAAAACATATATTAATAAATTAATTAAATTAATTTAATTTATAAATTAATTATATATCATTATTACATCTTTTTTATATATTTAAGTGTAGATTGAGTAATCTCCACTAAATTTATATAATTTAATATTATTTAATAGTATTTTTAAGAAATTAGATAAAAAAAATTCATATTGATTTTGAAAAGATTTGTGTAGTGTTGGTAGATTTTTCACAAAATTCTGATCTCCTACATGAACAATCTGAAAACAACTTTTCTTTTTACATAGACACAAAATTTCTCTACCAAATAGTAACAGAATAGAACATAATTTATTTGCACAAATTTACACAATAAACAACACAATTTTCTAGGAAACCCAACAAGGAAAACCCTCGCTTGCTTTGGAATTTTATTGAGGAAAATTGAGCAATAGATCTCTTAGAACTAACCCTGCTTCAATAGAGAATACAATATGATATCTCAACTTTATTCTAGGCCTGAATGTTGATCTTCTTCCTCTTGCTATGTGCACTAGATGCTCCTATTTCCTAATGCAAATCCTTAGGACATAGGCCCCTATTTCCCAATGTTGCCTGAGCTCCTATTAAATAGGATTTTTCCCTATTTTTATGCACTTCCAAGAAGAAATGATCTCCACAATAACTCACACAAGAAACTCTTGGTTTGTTCCTCCACAAGCTCTCACACAATACTTGTGCCCAACAATGATGATAATGAGTGTGCCTTTGATCTCCTTATAAGTAATTCGATTTGGCTATTGTTAGTGAATAATCTAAACTAGGAGTTGAATTGAAGCTTTTCTAGTTAACAAAGGTCAACACATTTAGTTAACTGGATCCTTCAAAAACTTAGGAGGCTAACATTTTGTTCCCAATTTAACTCACACTAGAATACAATTAACTTGGTCTTCCACAAACTTGCACCAGTCAAATCACTTCTTGAACTCGTCCTCATCACTAGAACTCTTGCATGATTAAGAAGATCATAAATTTGATTCCTTGAATTAAGGCATAAATCAAGGAATCAATTTCTTCGATACTTTTCAACACTCCCTCTTAGTGAGGAAGGGATTATGTGCAACTCCCAACTTATCACTATGATGAACAAAACTACTCTTTCCAATGCCTTGATCAAGATGTTTGTTTTCTACTCGTTGGAATGCACAGTAGCTTGACTATCCCCTTTTGCATGCAATCTCTAAGATGGTGATACCAGATCTCGATATTCTTTGAATGATCATGAAACATTGGATTATAACACTGATTATAAAAATGTATCATGTTAGGTTCCATCCTCTGTCTGAAAAGTGCCACAAGTAACTTCCTCATCCAAATAACCTTGCAAGCTGCCTAACTAGCAGCCATGTACTTAGCCTCTACTGAACTAAGTGCAACTAATCTCTACTTCATGTTGTACCAAGAAAATGCAACTGACCCAATGCTAAAGATGTCACCTAAAGTACTCTTCCTATATGTGGGGCTCCCTACCCAATCTACATCTGTGAGGCCCGCAAGCCTCACTCCATCAACCTATATGTACCATAATCCATAATTTGTTATGCCTCTTAGGTATCTCAACACATGCTTTGCAGTAACCTAATGCACTCTGGTCGGTTCAACCATAAGCTGACTCAGCGGGTTGACTACAAAACAAATATCAAGTCATGTGTTGACCAAGTACACCAACGACCCAATGAGTTGGTTGTATATTGTATGATCCACTCGCTCTCCCCTACTATCATCCACCTTCATCCATTTTGTGACTAGAGGTGTGGCTATGGGCCTGCAATCTTGCATATGAAATTTCCAAATAATCTTTGTTGTGTATTTTCCCTATCCCACAAAGATCTCACCATCACCCTTCCAAACCTCCAAGACAAGGAAATAGTGCATAAGCTCCATATCCTTCATCTAAAACTCCCATGCAAGGTCCTCCTTACAATCTTGGATCAGACTCTCATCTCCATTCAGTATAAGAACGTCAACATAAGGAACTACAATGAGCAAAAGCCCTCCAACCATGATGTAGTATAGGTTGGGATCTGTCTCACTCTTAGTGAATCCAAATCCTCGAAGGTAGTTGTCAATTCAAGTGTACCATGCTGTTGGAGCCTACTTGAGCCCATAAAGAGCTATCTTCAACCTGCACACCTGTGTGTCTCTGTTGAACTACTTGAACACCTCTTTCTACTCTATATAGATCTCCTCATCAACCACTCCAATGAGGAATTATGTATTACATTCATCTGGGGGATCTTCCACCCTATTTGTGTTGCAAGTGCCAGAATAATCTTGATGGATGAATACCATGCTAATGGGGAAAAATTCTCCTCATAGTATATGCCCTCAATTTGTGAGAAGCTCTTGGCCACAAACCTAGCCTTGAACTTCTCCCTACTCCTATCTGCTCCATGCTTCAACTTGTACACCCATCTGGATCCAGCTATTGATTTCTCTTCAGGTCATGGAATAACCTCCCACACATCATCCTTCATGATAGAGGAATATACTCCTCCAGCATGGCATCCTACCAAACCTGTTGAGAAGCTACCTCCTTATAAGAAGAAGGCTCAGTGTCCACCAACTTTTTCATTAGTTCCAGATCACCTATGTACCTTTGTGGTTGTTTACTCTTCCTAAACATGGTTCTAGGAGCCTCGGCCTACTCTTTAGCCTCCTGGATCAATCTCTCAACCCACTTGGCCTTCTTCCTCCCTGTGGTGGGTGGATCTAGCTGATCTATCTACTCTCGACCTAGCTTGTCTCCTCATCTTGATGCAAACCCTACTGCACTACCCTCTTACCACTAAAATGTGGTGGTGTTTGAATCTGAGGTGTTGGATGTGACTCTTGTTTAGGAGCAAGTAGCTCCTCCTTAGGTACTACAATCTGTTCACGCTCCAAGGGAACTCTCATAGCCTGATCCTCCTAGAATCTCACATCTTGCATGAGAACTCTCTTTCTGAGTCCTGGAAATACACCATGTATGCCTGATATGTCTCACTATACCCCACAAAGATACCCTTCTATGTTGTGGCATCCAACTCCTTCATGTTATATTTGGACACATCACAGTGGACCTTTATGCCAAAGATTCAGAAGTGTGAAGTATCAAGCTTCTTGCCTTTGGAAGCCTCCTCTAGTGTGAATCATCCAAGCACCCTATGTGGACTCCTATTTTGCAGAAATATTGTAGTGTTGCATGCTTCTACCCACAAGAACCTAGAAAGATATCGATCATGCAACATTTCCCTAGTTTCTCCAACGATACTCTTGTTCTTCCTCTCGGCCATCCCATTCTGTTGAGAGTTATGAGGTTCTATCAACTCTCTACTAATACCTTCCTTTGCACAAAACTCCTTGAAGTCAATGGAGATATATTCTCCGCCATTGTCACTCCTCACTGCCTTGATTTTCTTCTTGGACTTCTTCTCTACCAGGGCCTAAAACTCGATGAACCCATCTAAGACCTCATCTTTTATCCAAGTTTTCTGAGAAAAATCATGAATGAAGGTAACATAATACCTATGTCTCTTCAGTGATAGAGAAGAAAAAGGCGCACACACATCTGAATGCATCAACTCCAAAATCCCTTTGTCTCTGCTATCCTAACCAAGGAAGGAAGACTTGACATACTTACCAAGAACCCCTTTCACACTCCACTCTTGTCAAGGCCTCCTGTTGGTAATCATGTGGTAATCTGTTGAAAACTATTTAGTGCCCCATGATGCAAGTGTACCTTGTGCCTGTGCCACAAGTCACCTACATCTGCACATATTTCCTTGTTTCTTAAGGTTGCATCAATCTCTACATGCAATTTGTAGAGATTTTTCACCCTCACACCTATCTACTTCTTACCTCTAGAAGCCAAGTGTTGGATGTAAGACTTACCTCTGTTGAAGATGACATCATATCCTTTATCCTCAAGGATATCTACTGAAACCAAGTTCTTTTTCAACCTTGGAACATAGAGACATATTTGAGATGAAGAGGATTACTTGACTCCCTCTCAAAGCTAATAGTATGAACTCCCTTGGTAGCATACTTGCCATTATCTCTAATCTAGTTATTGAACTACATATCCTTCTCATCCAGTTGGATGAAATACTCTCGATTTCCAGACATGTGGAAAGAGGTTCTTGAATCAATATACCATGTGTTTCTCCCTACTAAGTTTGTCATGCAATATATCAATGAGAAGTCCTTATCAAACTGAGAGGAAAACTTAGTTGTTCCAGTTACATGCCCCTTATTCGACCCCTTCTTCTTTCGAGTAGGACACTTAGAAGCATAGTGTCCAAAAGTATGGCAATGGAAGCATTTGATCTTACTTAGATCCATCTTCTTCTTTTCACCCTTTTTACTATTCTCTCTCTTCCCTTTGCCTTTCTTGCCTTGAATTTTACTGCAAGAGCAATATTTTCCTCCTCCTTCTCAACCTTAGAACCCTTTCCACTGCTGCTTGAAGTATTGACTACTCTGTGTCTTAGCTCCTCTTGGATGAAGTCACTCCATATCCGTTCCCAATATAGCAACTTATCTCTTCTAGTAATGCTTTGAACAAAAATATGCCAATATTTGATAAACCCATTGAGAGACACATTCCCTAGCTCTGTTTCCGTGGGATTTTCTATAACAGTTGCTAGCTCATCAAAGACTTCCTAAATTCTGGTGAGATAGGCAGTTACACTCTCACCTTCTGCATCTTAATTTTCCTCAGCTTCTTTTTTAGGACCATCTTCTGGTTCTCGAAATATTTCTACTAGATTTTGAATAAGGCATCCCACATGTCCTTAGTTGTATCTTTACCTGCAATATGAGGAACCACATGATTCCGAAGTCCATCCAAGATCATCCTTTTGGTCTTGGCCATCTTCCTTTGGAAGAGCCTAAACTCATTTGGAATTTAAGGTTATGCAGCACCTTTCTCATCAAATTATTTCAATTTTCCATTAGAAACAATATGTAGACCTTCCAAACACCAAAATTATAGGGGCCATATAGTCTATCCTACTCTCTCAATCCCAATCATGTGTGAGTTGTCATCTTGAAGACTACGTGTTGATTGATTCCTGTTCACAGCTATGATACCATGTAGATTTTCCACAAAATTTTGATTTTATAGATGACCAATCTAAAAAAAAAAAAGGATCTTTTCACATAGACATGCATTTTATCTACTAAATAGCAGTGAAATAGAACAAAAAATATTTGCAAAAATTCACACAATAAAAACCACAATTTTCTAGGGAACCCAATAGGGAAAACCCTCACTTTCTTTAGAATTTTATTGAGGAAGACTAGGCAATATATATCTTACAACCAACCCTGCTTCAATAGGGAATACAATCTGATCTCTTGGCCTTAGTATAGGCTTGAAACAACCTGCAAGATGTTGATCTTCTTCCTCTTGTTATGCACACTAGATGCTCCTATTCCCTAGCGCAAATCCTTAGGAAGTAGGCCCTTATTTCATAGCGTTGGTTGAGATCCTGTTAAATATGGATTTCCCCTATTCCTATGCGCACTTCTAGGAAGAAATTATTTCAACAATAACTCGCACAAGAAACTCTTGTCTCGTTCCTCCACAAGCAGGCATACAATACTTATGCTCAAGAATGATGATAATGAGTGTGCCTTCGATCTCCTTATAAGAAATCTGATTTGGCTATTGATAGTGAGTTTTCTAAATCAAGAGTTGAACTGGAGCTTTTCTAGTTAACAAAAGTCAACACATTTAGTTAATTGAATTCTCCAAAAATTTAGAAGGCTAACTCCACTAGAACATTCAGTTCCCAAATTAACTCACACTAGAAGATAATTAACTTGGTCTTCTAAAAACTCACACTAGTCATATTACTTCTTCAACTCGTTCTCATCACCGGAACTCATGCATGATTAAGAGGATCACAAGTTTATTTCATTGAATTAAGGCACAAATCAAGGAATCCATTCCTTCACTAGTTTTCAATAGTGTCACAATTTAGGCGTAATAAAAGTTCAAGTAAAAAGGGATTGCAACATTTTGAAGGGTGAAGAGGCATTACTAATACACTAGTACAAAATGACTAATTAGTTACTCAAAAACCAACTAAAATTTGCATATAAACGACCATTTTTCAGTCGGTGACCAATAGTAGCTAATTTACAGTATCTTATAACGCAACCAACTTTTAGTCATTTTTAACTTAATCATCAATTATTTTCCTTAATTTTACGATCTAGTAGTATATTTAGTTATAAATTTTTCATTGGTTTAGTCATTAATTCTCGTAATTAATGACCAAATATACAACAAAATATATTACTATATGAATCCTTGAGAAAACCAATTAATGACCAAAGCGTTGGTCGTGTTATAAGTTAATATAAATTAACTACTAATAGTCATATATATGCAAATTTTAGTCATCATTTGAAATCAATTAATGGCCAAAGAAATATGCGACTAAATTTTAATTGTGTTATAAGATATTGTAAATTAGCTACTAATAGTCATATATATGCAAAATTTAGTCATCATTTCAATAAAAAAATTTATCATTTGTAGTAGTCATTTATCTTTTTTTTTGGTATTTTCATATTCATTATATAAATGATTGATTTAGCAGTTTCTATTCATTTCATTTAATTTCACTCATAATTATTATAAACGACTAATTTAGTCATATATTCATTTTATTCGTGTTCATCATTAATTAATATAAACTACTAATTTAGTAGTTTTAGATTGATTTTATGTGTTCATTATTAATCAACATAAATTAATTAACATGATTTTGCAACTTAATTTTAAAAAAATGCCATACAATGTGCATGTTTATCTAAATGATAACACAAATTTACATATGTTAATTACAAGACTAAATAATATCAAGTGAAAATAGAAATAATTTCAACCATATAAATTTTATTATATAAAATATCAAGTATTACAATATGAGTTTCCAACTTAACATCAGTTGGACTACAATTTACACATGAAATATTGTTTTATCGTTTCAAAACATTATCACTATGTTGCCAAAGCATTGCAAGTGAATTCAACAACTCTGAAAGCTTGACCATTAGTCTCTATGAGTGTCTTATGCAAGATATTGGCTCTAAGGGTATCACTAAAAATATTCTCTTCTCTCTCTTGTTTGCATTTGTCGCTCCAATGTTATTGTTCTCCCATTTTTTCAATTGTTGCTTTTTACCACCAATATTGAGTTCCTCTCTTGAAAATGAAAGAAGATACAATGCAGAGTATAAGACATGAAAGACGATGAATACTTGAATATAAAATAAATTAGACTATAAAAAATTTATATGACATATACCTCAACATTCGATAGTGGCCACTATGCGGCTAGATAACATGTATAAACAAAGGAAATAAAACGTCACAATAGAAAATAACACCTTAGGAACTTAGTATTCAACCTTCAACAAAACCTTAGGCACAATCATACCAACTAAGTTACATGTTAAAAATATCAGGCAATAGATAACTTGTGAAAACAAATGGAAAAAAAATATCAGTGTAAACAATATCCTTATTGCTTGTTCTAAAAGAGTCATATTTCTTAAATTTGGATATTCTTTTGCCCAACGTAAAAGTTCCTCGCTATTATGCCCTATATTTTTAGGATCATGAGATTGATCCAACATCATATTGGATTGTGGAGACAAAATGATTCAACTTTCCAAGATGAGTACCTCACTTGGTTGAATGAAGGTGCTAGCTGTGAGTAGTGTCAAAACCTTAGGGAAGATGAATACTAAGGCCTAACAAAATATATCACCACTTGTCCACTAAAAGAAAAAATTTCAATCCCACAATGGCCTATGGGAGTACATTTCATTGGATGGATATCACACTTTGAGAGATGATTGTCTAATACAATGAGAAGTGTACATATATTGTCATAATGCCCCTCACAGTCAGACCCTATAGTTGTGTCCTATAATATTAATCATATTGTACATTTAACTATAAATTATGACTACCAATTAATTATTAGTTTGAATAATTAGTCTAAAATTGTGTTTTAAGTATTAACAATATAAACTTTGAAACGAGAACTGATACTGTTACCCGTTTTGTAGAGAGAAAAAAAGTGACCCGATTTTGAAAAGGGGTGATGCAAAACACACATGTTTTTTTTAGAGCATAGTTTTTGGCACTATAATTTTTTTTATGTACATTGCGTTTTAGAATGGTAATGATTTTCATGCTGATTTTAAAAAGTGGTAATTCTGCATTAGGCCATTTTTTTACAAAAGACATATTTTTTTACTTTAAGTTTTTTAATGTATGAAATGTAATATTTATTTCTAAATTTTAATAATTTTTGAGGTGGTCTTCTTCTTCATATATTATTATTATTTATTATTATTATTTTATTAAGTGAGATTTTTATTGTTTTGCACATTTAAAGAAGAAGGTCGATATTTTGAATTTTCGATATTCTACATATTTATACATCGTTAATTAATTTTTCAATCCACATGAAATACTTGTCTCTAAAAAACAATAATTTTTAACAATTGACATAAAAATAACTAAAAAACTACACGTTTTGATAATTTTTTGTAATTTTTTGCTAGAAATGACATGTCAAAATCACAATTTTTACAAGATTTTTTAACTAAAAATGGTTAAATAATAGCTTTTTTTATGAATTTCATGTCAAAAAATAATAATAATCACTCTTTTTTTCAAAAAATAATGATTAACATAAAAATTGATGCGAAAATCGCATAATACAAATATTGAATGCATAACAACCTTAATTGAGTGCATATTCTTTTCATAAAATATCAAAGTCAAAACATTACAAGTATAACTAATTAATAGTTACAAAAAATGAGCTTGATTTCCAAGCATA
>APFE030328524.1:0-10346 GCA_000404065.3 Pinus taeda
TAAGTGTCCAAGAGTGAGAGAGAGAGAATAGAGAAAGAGCTCCAAAATTGAATTGATAAAAGGTTACCAACTAATCCTTAGAAACCTTTTTATTAATGAGGCCTCTAATTTCTTCTATTTTCCTTCAATTTCCTCCTCATATCCAACTTGTGACCATTCACCTTCCTTTTCTCATAATTTCCTTTATTTTCATAAATAAAATACCAATTAATGCCTCATGCCTTTCCAAAGCCTTCGCCATTGCCTTTTCCATTTCCTTTCCCAATTTCATTTAGCCATAATAACCAAAATGAACATCCATTAGGATGTTTTCCCCAACATTTAGCTTGGAATACATGTCCCATGACCTTGGTCTTATTCTGTCTTTATTTCTTTATTACAAGGAATTTCGACGAGGGATGTTACATCAACCATGGTCCATTATCACATTATGAGAAACATATTCTCAATATGAAAATCAATCATTGTCAACAATGGTCCAACATCGCTTTGTGACAAAGATTGTCTGAATATGAAAGTGAACCACAATCAACCATGCTTATTTTAGAGTTTATAATATTTATCTTGGGGTTTATATGCCTTGGGTTTATAATATTAATCTCTCGGGTTTAATATTATTCCCTTGGATTTATAATCCCTTGGGGTTTTAGTATTAAGCCCTTCAGTTTATTATTCCCTTGGATTTATTAACCTCAACATGAAAATCAACCATGGAAAAACATGGTCAACCATGTTTATTTTAGGGTTTACAATATTTCTCTTAGGAATTATATGCCTTGAGTTTATAACATTAATCCCTTGGGATTTTAATATTAATCCCTTGGGTTTATTATTCTCTCGAGGTTATAATATCAATTCCTTGGGTTTATTAATCTAAGGGTTCATATTCGTGGGGTGTAATATTACTCATATGGTTTATAATACTAATCCTATGATTTAATATAAATCCCTTGGGTTTATAATCATAATCAACCATGGTCAACCGTGGTCCAATGTAAAATTGTGACAAATATTGTCTCAATATGAAAATTAATGATTGTCAACTATGGTCCAAGATCACATTGTGACAAAGATTGTCTCAATATGAAAATCAACCATGGTCCAAAATCACATTGTGACAAAGATTGTCTCCATATGAAAATCAATCATGGTAAACCATGGTCCAACATCACATTGTGACAAAGGTTGTCTCCATATTAAGATCAACTATGCTCAACCATGGTCCAACATCGCATTATGACAAAGATTGCTCCATATAAAAGTCAATCATGGTTAACCATGGGCAACCATTGTCCAATATTGCATTGTGACAAAGATTGTCTCAACATGACAACCAAGCATAGAAAACCATGGTCAACCATGTTTATTTTAGGGTTTATAGTACTTTTCTTAGTGTTTATATAGGTCGGGTTTATAATATTAGTCCCGTGGGTTTAATATTTAATTCCCTTTAGTTTATATTCCCTTGGGTTTATAGTATTAATCTCTTGGGTTTATTATTTCGTTGGGTTTATAATATCAATTCCTTGGGATTATTAATCTAAGGGTTCATATTCCTAGGTTGTAATATTACTCATAGGTTTTATAATACTAATCCTATGGTTTAATATAAATCCCTTGGGTTTATAACCATGGTAAACTATGGTGCAATGTGACATTGTAACAAATATTGTCTCAATATGAAAATCAATCCTTGTCAACCATAGTCCAATGTCACATTGTGACAAAGATTGTCTCAATATGAAAATCAACAATGGTCAAACATGGTTATTTTAAGGTTTATAATATTTATCTTAGGGTTTATATACCTTAGGTTTAAAATATTAATCCATTGGGTTTAATATTTAATTCCCTTTTGTTTATAATCCCTTGGGTTTTTAGTATTAATCCCTTGGATTTACAATATCAATTCCTTGGGTTCATTAATCTAAGGATTCATGTTGCGAGGTTGTAATATTACTCATAGGGTTTATAATACTAATATTATGGTTTAATATAAATCCCTTGTGTTTATAATCATGGTCAACCATGGTCCAATGTCACATTGTGACAAATATTTTCTCAATATGAAAATCAATCATTGTCAAACATGGTCTAATGTCGCATTATGACAAAGATTGTCTCAATATGAAAATTAAGCACGATCAACCATGGTTATTTTAAGGTTTATAATATTTATCTTAGGGCTTATATACTTTGGGCTTATAATATGAATCATTTGGGTTTAATATTATTCCCTTTGGGGCTTAGTATTAATCCCTTGGGGTTTTATTATTAATCCTTTGAGATTATTATTACCTTGGATTTATTAATCTAAGTGTTCATATTCCTAGTGTATAATATTATTCATAGGTTTTATAATATTAATCCTAGGTTTTTATATAAATCCCTTGTGTTTATAATCATGGTCAACCATGGTCCAACCCAATGTCACATTGTGAAAAAGATTGTCTCTATAGAAAAATCAGCTTTAGTCAACCATGGTTAACTATGGTCCAACGTCGCATTGTAACAAATATTATCTCAATATGAAAATCAACCGTGGTCAACCACGGTCCAACGTGGCATTGTGATAAAGATTATCTCAATATGAAAATTAACCATGGTAAACCATGTTCAACCATTTTTATTTAAGGGTTTATAATATTTATCTTAGGGTTTATACATCTTGGGTTTATAATATTAATTCCTTGGTTTTAATATTATTCTATTGGGTTTAAATCCCTTGGTTTTTTAGTATTAATCCTTTGCCTTTATAATATGAATCTCTTTGGTTTATTAATCTAAGGTTCATATTCCTAAGATATAATATTATTCGTAGGATTGATAGATTTATAATTAAAAATTTGGATAGATTTTAATTTAATTATTTTATTTTTTAATAATAAAAATTAATATGAAATTAAATTATTCTAATATTTTTTATTATTAATTAATTAAATATTATTAGATAACAATCAATTAATTTCATATATTAACTTAATTAGCATTAATGCACAATTAATTAACATAATATTTAAATATTTAATTTTTTTATATTTTTAATTTTATTTGGAAATATTATTGAATATTAAATTCATTAATAGTACTTAATATTATATAATAATAATATGATATTATTAAGCAATAATTAATTAAAATAATACTTATTTAGTAATAACATAATTATTTTTAAATGATTATAATATTTAAACTAACAGTAATTTCTTTAATATACATCCATATTTAATCTTTGATTGTTTTTAATTAAAGATTGTTATACTCATTCCCAAAATAATTATTCTATTAATATTATTATTATTAATTAATATTACTACTATTATTAATTACTTTTATCAATTAATAATATTGAATAATCTATACTTATATAAAATTAAATACTAAATAATAATAATAATAATAATTTTTATTGTAATAGTTTTTTTGAAGTATTATTTTGTTATTATATATTTATTAATGGTGGATACAAATAAAGTCTTCGACTATATTAATCACATTAATATTTTTAATATGATTACGCTAATTATAACATAAATAAAATAGTCATTTTATGTATAATTTAAAACATTTCAATATTTACCAATTGATCTTAATTCAAAGCCCTAAGCACCTACATGTTAAAGAAAGATAAAATTAACTTTCTTTATTTCCAATATAAGATATTGAAATAAACATTGATGGAACTAATTTCAACATTACAATTATTTAAAATTCGATATTAATTTTTTCAATATCATTTAAAAATCAATCATAATCATCACATCAACCCTATTTTTAATTGTAAATTATCTTCATCATCTTTATACTTATTGATAAAATATGATGTTCTATTAGTTAAATGGCTCTCCAGGTGAGATACCTAGAGAGTGTACACACACTCATGCAATACACGCTATGTTTCTATGTGGAGAACAACGTAGTACATATAGGCTTTCACACTGTTATCACTCAGGTTGTCCCTAGGCTCCTTATAGGGATACGGGCGAGGTAACCACAAACCAATCTTTGGATTGCAGGTTCTAGCCCACCTGCAATCAGAGAGGGCTCTCTCTTTAAGGATTCAACTTTGTTGATGATTTTAGGCTAGCTTTTGGCTCAGGGGTTTTTTGTTTGGGTTTGGATGGAAGGTAGAAATCTCAAGCAAAGAGGCAAGGTAAGATGTGATAAGTTTCAAACCATTGGGCGTGGAGTCATGGATTAAGGCTTGCTACTGCGTCTTTTTGATCACAAGAGGATTAAGGAGTGAGATAGCCACACATGATACAATTAACAGTCTATCGAAGGGATGGAATGATGGAAATCAGGGATGAAAGGCAAAGGAGAATCATTTCATCATACTGAAAAAGAGGAGAAATGGATGAATGGTGATCTAGGAGCAGTTAAGAATTCCTAAATTAATGTGGAATCTCCGATGACTGAATCAAAAATATTACACCACAGAGGTCTCAAATCCAGAATCATTTCCCTACACGGAGGGGATACCTGGAGTGAAATCATTTTACTTGAAAAAACTAGAGCTAAGATAGCAAGGAGAGCTACAGACTTACAATTTCTTAAGAATTGTCGTAACAATAATCTTATTCCCTCGTTTGCTCAGATTAATCACAGAATGAATAACAATTATAACAGAAAGGCGTTTCTCCATCTCAACATGTCTTTAATAAAATCTGAAATTAAGAAGGTAAGGGTTTCTCTAGATAATCTCTGTCGCTCCGCGCTTTCAGCACACTTGAAGCTTTCCAGCATCGTAAGCCAAGACCTCTGGTCAGTTATCAATGCCAGGGCCGCTCTGAAGAGTAGCAATGAAGGTCAGACTGCGGTCAAACGTCAAAACAGAAAATTGTCCGACTTGCTAACGCATAATGATAAAAAACTGCGCAATTATTCAAATAGCACTGGTGTATCAGGAAGAAGGTTTGATGAGGGATCAGGCACATACCAGCAATCGAATAAATTCGACAGTTCGGAACCTGACCTTAACACTAGACTGAAGAATACACAGATAATCAATAACTGTCTCAGCGTTAATGAAGAGAGCCCCAGGTCTGTTGCTGTCAAAGAAAAGGTGAATGATTCGACCTCTTGCGCTACCCCATCACCTGCACAAAACGCGGTGAATGATTCGGCCTCTTACGCTGCCCCATCACATGCACAGACCCCATCACATGCACAGTCCCCGGTTAACCAATGTTCGGTGAGCGTAAATGATCCAAAACCGGACCTTGGCACTACGCTGGATAACACGCAAAAATCAATCTTAAGGTTAATTCGAATAATCTCAGGTCTGTTGCTGGAAACAGCGAAGCTTCCACGTTGATTGACACGGCTTTCCAGCGATATTCTGAGGGCCCGGTTGTGAACCATTCTCAGGTCTACTCGAACGAACAATGCGCTGCCCCTTCCATTCACCCTTTGGAAATTTGCGTAGAGCAGATCAGCTCCCGTTCCATTTCACCAGCACACCCTTTGGAAATTTGCGTAGAGCAGATCAGTTCCCGTTCCGTTTCACCAATATGCGGTAATCCAGCTGATACAAACTCGGTTTTTGCTGAACAGATGAGCTCCCGCACGGAGGATGGAGCGCCCTTTCAATTAGTCAAGGCATCAGAATCAAAATCAAAAAGGAAGGTCGTAAATCTATCTTCCCAAAGTTTAGAGCCTGAGGTCATCAGTGTTCTCAGAAAAGGCCTTGGATTTGCTGTTGCCCCAAAAAACCTACCTGTTGAAAAATTGATTTGTAATATTGAAAATGGTATTAGCAACCTTACCCTGGAGGACAAGGAATAATTAAGGCAAGAATTCTACCTTATTATGAGGAAGGCTAGGGTTCCCAGGAGTAATTTGAGTAAAGCAGAGCAAAGAGCTTTCAAGTCCCTACGCAACAATGAAAAAATTGTGGTTCTCAAGGCGGATAAAGGAGGAGCAGCAGTGATTCTCGATAAAGAAGATTATATATGCAAATTTAACGATCACCTAAATTGTGGGAGTTATAAAAAGCTAAACAAGAATATGATCCCCAAAATTATGAAAGAGGCGAAAAAGGCCATCCTGGATTCCAACCTTGATGACAAATTAAAAAAGAAATTAATGCCCTCCAGTGAATGCATACCTAGGATTTATGGGCTACCAAAGATCCACAAAGAAGGTGCCCCTCTCAGACCAATTGTCAATACAATTGGATCCCGAACATATGAGCTCGCGAAATATGTTGCAAGAATCCTCAAGCCCCTGGTCGGAAACACTGATTCTTTCATCAAGGACTCCCATGACTTTGTAAAACTTATTGAGAATGAGAAGTTAGACCGGGAGGACCTCCTGGTTAGCTTTGACGTCGTGTCCCTTTTCACCAAGATTCCTCTCGAAGAAGCCATTCAATTCATAAATGAGGTTACTGATCCAGGGACTGCAAGGCTGGCCGAAATTTGATTGCGATCAACAGTTTTCACCTTCCAAGGAGCATATTATGAACAAACAACTGGAGTGGCAATGGGATCCCCCCTTTCACCAATCGTGGCCAACCTATTTATGGAATATTTCGAAAAGAAGGCCCTAGACTCTTACCCCTTGAAACCAGCGTGGTGGAAGCGATTTGTTGATGATACTAACATAAAATGGACTCATGGTAAAGCTGAGCTTGACAAATTCTTTATTCACCTAAACTCCATTTCCTCAGATATAAAATTCACTATGGATCTTGAAGAAAACATGAGCATACCTTTTTTAGACATCCTCATTATGAGAAAAGATGATGGCTCCATTGGGCACAGAGTTTACAGAAAATCTACCCATACTGAGAATTACCTCCATGCTGACTCCCACCATCATCCAACCCAGAAGCTTGGTGTTCTAAACACTCTTGCTATCAGAGCCCTTAGAATTTCTGACGCTGATCATCTTGATGAAGAAAAGAAGCATTTAGTCTTAACCTTTAAAGGTTTAGGCTACAAAGAAAATGAGATTAGAAGAGCAATTCAGAAAGCCGAGAAAAGATTATTATCTCATGAACATAAGACCAGAGATCAACCTGAAGGTGGTAGGGTTTTTCTTCCTTACATTCATGGAGTTACAGATAAGATGGCGAAGGTCCTAAGAAGAAAGAACATAAGCACGCAATTCTCAGCCCCTAGGACAATCAGACAAAGTATGAGATCGGTTAAATATAACATTGATAAAAATCAACTAAAAGGGGTCTATAAAATCGATTGCTCATGTGGGAAGAGCTACATTGGTGAAACCGGTCGTTCTCTGCAAACCAGACTCAAAGAACATGGGGCTGATATTAAAAATGAAAGGTCTCGTTCCTTCGCCCTTGCAGAACACTCGTCGAAAACCAAGCACCATGTCTTATTGGAAAGCACCTCCATTATCGCCAGGGAGGAGCAGTAGCATAAACGAAAGATCAGAGAAGCCCTGGAGATTATCAAACACCCGCACAATCTCAACAGAGACAACGGTATGGAGATTAGTGGAAGCTGGCTTCCCCTAATCAGAAAAATTAACCCCTCAGTATAATAATAATAATAATAATAATAATAATAATAATAATAATAATAATAATATTAATCCATTAACTAACAAATAATAATTATATTAATCCAATTATCTTTTAATCAATAATCCTTAATTCATATTTATATTAAATAATTAACAATTAATAATTAATTATTAATTTCTAATCAAAATAATTATTTGAAATTCAATACTTTATATTTATATTTTATTAATAATATTTAATATTTAAATATTAAATTTATAGCTATTATAAATTTGTATTAATTATTAAAACTAATTATTTATTTAATATAATAATAAAATAATAATAATAAATAAAAAATAAAATCATTAACCAATTAACTAATGAATATTAAATTGAATATGTTAATTCATATTAATTATATTAATTAATCTCTAATTAATAAAAATTAAAGAATTATTCTTCATAAAATGATCATTAATTTGAAATAGTAATGAGTAAGTATTATATATTAATAATAATAATTAATTTCGAATTAACAATTAACAATTAATAAAGTTTTAATTCTTTATATTTATATTATTCATTATTCATTAATAATAAAAATAATAATAAGATTATAACTATATTAAGAATAATAATATAATAGTAATAAATATATTAACCCTATTAACTAACAAATGATTATTATTAATAATTAATTCACATTAATAATAATCATCCATTTCTAATTAATAATAATAATTACTTCTTCATTAATATTATAACACTAACTATATATTTGTGATGATGATGATGATGATGATGGTAATCGTCCACTGAGACCAAAATAATGATCTATCGACCTAAAAAGACAAATTATTATTTTTGATTTAAGATTTTTATTCCCGAGCTCAAAAAGCTTGGGAAGAAGAAGCCTCCCGAGCTCACTATAATTTTGGCATTGTAATAAGGCTAAGGAAGGTCAGTATTGTAAAAGGTTGTGAAAATTGAGAATCCTAATGTGGTTGTATGCCTCAGGGCACTCTAAAGAAGGAAGTGGTTTTCATCTAATAACTTCTTTATAATTAAAATAAATAATTATTTTTTTTCATTTTTCATTTTAATAATTTCTAAAAAAAAAAATTTAAAAAAATTTAAATAAAATTTTTCTAATAAAATAAAAATTAATTAATAGAGAGGCAGCCGACTTCTCAAAATTGAGAGCCGACCCTCCTCTTTTCTTTCCTCATCTCTATTTATACCCTTATCAGCTGCTCTTCTTCTATCAAGCTTCAAGTTGCCCTGATGATGGATCCCAGTTGGGATTTGAAACGTTGGCAGAAAAATCTTATTACTGTGGAATCTCCGATGACTGAATCAAAAATTCCTAAATTCTCATTCATATGTGAAAGAAACAGCGTAAACAAGATCATTTGAGTATACATGCTCATAGCTATTTCTGATGAAAACATAGAAAAATGCAGGAATTGAACTTAAGGTGTAGTGAAACAAATCTTAAGCTATTCTTTTTTCCTGCAATTTAGAAGGCGGAACGGTGGTAAATAAAAACATGAAAATTAACAGAGGAGAGAAACACTTATTGAATCATGTAGAAGCACAGGAATTCCGTAATCACTCCTTGGCCAATTGAACACATCAAGCAGTTTCGAAATCCACGCTTTCAGCAATCTTTGATTATAGAAAGTATGACAGTTACAGTGCGGGTATCTGCTTAGGGAACATGCTGGGAAGAAAATTAAGCAATGTCTTCGACTCACTAACTAACCAACCTACCAACCAACCCCCTACTACATTGTTCATGGTGGTATATATAAGCAAAATATCAGAAAGTCATTCATTACAATTAACCTAAACAGGTATGCTAGAAAAGCTCTTCAAAAATCTAAGTGTTGCTAGAATTAAATGCAGGTAAGTCCTTTTGGCTGCGCTAGAGGCAGCTGAATCAGGAAAGACTACAATGTGGCTCTTGGAGTCTTGATGCGGTGCTGCTGGGATGATTGTGCTTCGGGATCTGTAGTTCTGCTCTGATGCAAGTTAAATGTGCAATGATTATGATTTGAGGGCTTTGAGTGGCTTTGCCCTCTCTCTTTGACTCTGCTGGAAGGTATTAAATGTTCTCCTGCTTCGGGCCGCTGCTTAAGATTTTCACTGATACTCTTTGCCGCTACATTGATGGCTTCCGCCGCCTATTGATACTCTTTGACACGCTTGCTACCTGATGATTTGATCTGATACACTTTAAACTCTGTCATTGGTCCTCTGCTGTCTCTAAACTGGATCAATTTGGCACGATCGGGCGATTTTCGGGCTTTTTCGGCGCACAACGGGCCGAGGAATCAAAAGATTCCCCGAAATGGCCTATTTCCCTAACAATGTGCGATTAGCGCTTCACGCTAATCATGCATCGAAAACTGCCTCTGTTTCTTGTTCTGGAGCTCCGAAGTGCGATTTCTCTTCCTGCGCTAATTTTCGGCTGTCTGGCTACTCGCGTCAACAGTACGGCGGATGACGTCAGCCTGCGGTGGGTCCCTGGTATAGAAGTGACATGGCGAGGTGCTGATGCTGAAGGCGATGCGATGAACTTCTCCGATGCGATCGCAATATCGCATCGGCGGGGAACGGGAAGGTGTTTCAGTTGGACATTTGGCGCTTGCGACCGCCGATCGCTGATATCGCGTCGGGTGGCGACGGATGGGTCATAACTTGCATGGAGAGGATACTGTGATCTTGCGATGCGATCTGGCTTTCTATGGTCTGCGGAGTGTTAAGGAAGTCGGCAAGGGGTTTGTTGCGGTCGGAAGGAGTAAGTAAGTGGGTGTGAAAGGCATTTGAGGCTTTGGAAGTAGTCCGATCACCTCAAAGGGATTTT
>APFE030328537.1:0-14632 GCA_000404065.3 Pinus taeda
TACCTTTTTTCCAATCACAATCAACACTCCCTTGAAGTCAGAAAGCTAGCGTAAAATCATCAACTAAGGTTGAATCAAAAGGAGAGAGCCCTCTCTGATTGCAGGTGGGCTAGAACCTGCAATCAGAAGATTGGTTTGTGGTTATCTCAGCTGTATCCCTATTAGGAGCCTAGGGACAACCTGAGCGATAACAGACCCAATCACCCTAACATAAGGAGATTTGAATGAAATTGGAGACATGGTGCAGGATGTCACCACGGAGGTACTGTAGCAGTTTGAGTAGTAGCAACAAAAACTATTGGGGGTTTGCAAATCCATGCATCATAGGCTACCACGGTGTCCACCATCCTCACTATCAGTACTTCAGAAGCTACCGAGATGCTATGTTGGAAGGACTCCCAAGTGATAGTGCTGGGGGATGGAGCACTGACCACAACAAACAAAGCTGACAAGCCTATTGTTAGTTCCCTCAAGGGAATGGTATTGAACTTGGCAGCACTTCCTGGTGAGGCTCTCCACCAACTGTGGGATGGGATGATCGTGGAGTTGACGACCCGTGAACAACACACTTTGTAGGTAATCAGTGAGCAAAAGATTAATAATGCATAGATGGCCTTGCAGCGAGACACTGCCCTAACTTCCATGGTGGAACTTACTAACACAAATATGTGCATGATTAAGGCCATGAGGGAAGCCTATTGAATGGTCCCTGAATTTTCCATTTCTAAGGATGCTAAGGCAAATGGATAGGTCTACAAGCTTGCTATAGGGGTGCCTGATGCTCACACAGAGTTGGTTAAGGTTCAGCTAGAGCTAAACCTACGTATTGCAGATTTACAATTGAAGGCCCAACCTTCAACTCTACCGAAACTAAACGAGCAGCATACAACCATTTTCATAGGGGTGATAGTAGCAGTAGACAGTGTAGTAGAATACTGCACACGACTATTTGAATAGTCGTTCCAAGTCCTGATGAGTCTGCAGGAAGATCCTAATGTACAGTGGTTGGAGATAGAGGGGTGAGAATTGTAGCAATGTTATGACAAAGTAAAAGGTACAGCATCCACCATCGCTCTCACAGAGAGACTGGCAAAGCTACAGGAGGCCAAAAAATTGAAGGAATAGGTAGATGTAGCACAACACAAAGAGGCAGTGCTGAAGGTGCATTTGAAGCCTTGGTTGGATGAAGCTTATTCAATCACAACCTCCATTGAAGGCAAGCTTGTTAATCTGCAAGTGACTCAATAGAAGCTTTAGGCTTACAGTTCAAGACCAAAAATAGAGCAGTTGGTTGAAGAAGTGAAGCAAGTGGCCATGCAGTGCACTGCTAAAGTGGCAATCATACAGGTCGAGATTGGAGTTCTTCGTGCCAAGATCTTCGTGCCTATAAAGTGACTCGAGGGTGAGTCACCATGTTTCTGTTGGGGGCCTATTGGGAACAAGTTCCCCTAAGAGCTGTTTTGGGATAATTTTGTAATAAAGTTGTAAAGTCTCCAAAATTTGTGGTATCAAAGTGCGAAGGTGTCAAGAGTCATAAAGGGTTGTCCATCCTTATTTTGTAAAGTGTCAAGTCGGCTGTAAAGATCCACCCATGGTCCGTGGACCATGGGATTGTATAGAAATGAGTTAAGTAAGTAAGCTCTAGGTACTTAAGTAAAGAAGTAGAGTGGAGAATTATAAGTGTTCTCGGGTCTTAGCGTAGGTAGAGGCAACGAAACCATTTGTTGGCTTAGTGGACCCTAACCCAGGTTTAACACTAGTTAGCCAAACAAATCACTACACTACTGGACATTTTGGCATGAACCCGGAGAGCACAGACTGAAGTCTCACCCAAAGCAGTATGGGGGATGCTGGAACCAAGTTTCTACACCCTTAGATGGTCATGATGTTAGTTTATACCCTCTATCCCTACTTTCATGTAGGTCACTAAACCTTAAGGCTCTGCCAATCTAGCCTTTATTCTGCACTTCAGTACCTCCACGAAGGTGTACAATTGACCTTCGAGCAACCTTAACCTGTGGTCGAGGAACTTTTGCACAGCTATGACAATGTATTGTATAGGTGCCCAAGTTATCTCAAGTGTTTTACTTATCTTACTAATCAATCAAAGTTAGCGCCACGTAAACTGATATCCTTCCTTGCATTCAATTAACTGATACAATCACATATATGTGCATATCAAATAAATATTGTAAATTAAACCCAACACACAATATAATCAGGTGCATTAATAGGAACTAAATATATATTAGTTGCAGAATACTTCTCTTTATTTATATCTTCTAGTTTAATACAGACTCTGTTCACCCTGCGCACACAGCTAAAGAGATCCATGCATTCAGCTGCAGACTTCCACCCTAGGCGTCTACACACTCAGCTGCAGAGCCTGTACCTATTCTAAGACCCAAGAACACTTACACTTCTCCACTCTACTTCACTACTTTCATCCTTACTTCATTGAAATACCTAGACGTTACTTACTTAGCTCCTTTTTATACAATCCCATGGTCTGTGGACCATGGGTGGATCTTTACAACCAACTTGACACTTTACAACATAAGGGCAGACAACCTTTTATGACTCTTGACACCTTCGCGCTCCGTGACCACAAATTATGTATACTTTACAACTTTATTACAAAATTATCCCAAAACATGGGCCTTTACCCCCAAAACTACTCTTGGGGGAACCCTTTGCTAACAACTGAATAGGTGACCATTGTAGATTCAACTTACCCATTAACTCACATTTATGCTACATTCAAATATTAGCATCAAATCTCAGATCCATGATAACTTGATGCATATCATATACTCCTATCTACGCACTAAGCCTCATCTCTCTTCTAATTCTTTTTTGTCGATGCAAATTATTGAGTATGTGCATATCACTTCACAGTCTTTCTTTGGATGCATAAGAATCTATCAACTCCTAAATCCCTTCTACTGCCTTTTGATCTCTTAATAATTTCATACAAGACTAGAGAAAATATTTTCAAATACCTTCTTAATTTGCTGAATCCTGGTCTTGTGTCGGAGTTGGATCTTTTTTCGATTCTCTATTCTACATCAAAGCTTGATTTTATGCTGAATTTGATGACACGTCGCAGCTAGTTCTCTACTTTGGACGCACACTGGAAGTAGAAGCTCCAACATCAATAAAGCTTCACTTTTCTTCCATGAATACTTATTTTCCTGATGAATATCAAAAATAGGTACTCTCTCAACAGTTTTTCTAAACCATGTACTTTCAGATTCTTTCTTCTCGTCTACTTCATCAATTCTGGTCGCAACTCCATTTCTAGTGACAGTAGTAATTGGAGGTTCATCAGTCCTCCTTTCAGCAGTCATCATCTGAATATTTTGTGTTAACTATTGATTTATGTTTTCTTGCATATTTTCTATTAGTATAGGACTTTCTTCAATTACATGGTCAAAGGATTTACAGTACTTACATGTCGTCGTGGGGTTCTCACAATCTCTTGCAAAATGACCTGCCTAGCCGTAGTTATAGCAAATGATCTATCCACATCCTTGACCAACTCCAACACTTCAACCTCTTCCTTGGTAGCATCCTTGACCACCATGCTATCCACTACCTTCATTTCCATGTTCTCCTTCTTGCATTCTATAAGTGTTAGCACCACAATCCATCATTAGTTCATAAGCTCGACAATTATTCTCATCATGTGCTACCGATTTACATAATTTTCAATATAGGTTCCTTAGAGTCTACACATATTTCTATAATAGGTAACAGTCTTCTAAGAAATGTTGGCCTTTGGACTTACATATCTCACACCATAGGTTGGATTCTATAGGGATTTGGTGCTCCACTAGCCATGTAATCCCTAACTGTAGGAAATTGTTCTTTAGAGTGGCCCTCTGATCTGCACTTCGTACACCATACTTCTTCTCTGACTTCTTTGCTTTTATTGATATCTTATATCTGTAGGGATAGGTTCACTAGCTGACTTTGAATCTGTTGCATACCGACATTAGTATCTCCTATAGGTGAAGCTTCCAACTTCATCACAATATATAGAGCTTTTGCTTGACTTGTTATATTTTGTTGCATTAATGGTAATCTGATATGTGGTAACAACACATCTATATACCATTCTTGATGTTTCTACATAGCTATGTCAAATCTTAATTGATCCAACAATACCTTAGATCTATGATCAAATTCCCAAACAAACTCAATAGGTTACTATTTAATTTCTTTCAACTTAGTGATACACTTTGACTTAGACTTTGGCTTCTTAAATTCTCTGATTAATGCTTCTTTAATATATGCAAATGTTCTGATCTGATTATTTGAATAGCTCATATACCATGTCAATGCTCTATCCTAGAATGTCATAATAAGTTTCTCTTTTTTTATATTTTAAGTGTTTATCTGCTTTGTGATCCATACAACTTGACATAAAAATCAAAACTACTCTGGATTTTCCAATCCAAATCCTTTGAAAACGGGCAAGTTAATATCATCAACCATATTTCTTCTTGTAAGGGGAAGGGGGATGAGTAAGGGGAGGGGGAAGTAGGGTACGGGGATTAGGGGTAGAAGGGGGATGGGGATGGGGAGTGGGAGAGACAAAAATACCCCGTCTATTACTGGATTATGGCTTCTATGAACTCTCAGGCTAGGAAGGTGAGAACTGTGAAGTTACCTAGGGTTTGTTAGGGTGGTTATATTATCTTTCACTTTTAGATTCACTCAAAATATGACTATACTCGCTCTCTACAAAGGTATTTGGGTCTTTTCCACGAGCTATCTTTCTAGTATCTACTCTATATCTCTTTTCACTTCATGTTACTGCAATCTCTGGCTCAAATTTATTCTCTTTTCTTCCAAACATAAGTAAACTAGAAATTTGACTACAATTGTAAAATTCCTTTTCACACAGAAGCATCTTAATCCAAATTTTGAAAGAATTTAAATGCTTACCTCACGTCCCTCTGAAGAATCATCATTCTACTTCGATGTAGGACACAATTGAGTCTACTTAGAACTCAGTAATGAATCCTCCCAAGATGCTATCAATCAAAAAATCGACAGCTCTTAAAATCTTATTGTCAGTGCTCTTGAATCATTGTATTAGTTCAAGAGTCCACATCGTAGGTTCTCCACCTTTAAAATAGTTATTTCTTTTAGTAAACCTTGATATCCACTAGTACAACTCAACAAGAATGATGTGAAGAAATTATCATATTCATCTGTAAAAATATACTTTTGTAACCAAATATTCAGGCATCAAACAAGGGTTTACGTTCTCTTTCTCTAAAAATTCTTACTCTTTTAATTCTAGCTAGTCTTGAATTTCCATCTTCAAAGGGTTCCACATCCACACATCCATTAAAAAAGTCATGGTCCTAAAAACATAACCAATTTTTGGTTATGATTTGGGCTGATCCAGATTCAATCTATACCTCGCACCAACAAAACCCTCATCCACTGGCCCTTTCGGCAATGATTTGCAAGTAGATCGCAGTCTCACCCGAAGTGACTATGGGAGGGTGCAGAACCAGGTTTCTACAACCTTGAAGGATGTGGAGATGTGGTATTATTATGTTTTCTTATTCCTAACATTTAGAATTTACTTTGCTGCATTCATTTAGTCACTTAAACATATCATAGAAAGCCATAAAGCATCACTATGCTAAAATAAAGTGCAATTGTAATAAAGTGTTACACTGTAATAGATAATAAGAAAATATACACCTGAAAACACCAAATTACCGTGGGTCACATTAATGTGGGGCTATGTCCACAATAATTGTTTCTAATATAATAATTTTTTGTACAACAAACAATTCTTGACCTGTAGACTAAGCTATAGCTCGTCTACACACTCAGCTGTAGACTCAGGCCTCTGTGCACTGAGTTGCAAAGACTTGCCTTATTTTACCAAACAATAGATCATAAAATTTCAACCATAGCATAGATATGGATCAAAACTAATGATTTTCTTCTTATTATTTGACCCTATATATACTATTACACAAAGGGTTACATTGTTACAATACCATGGTCCAAATACCATGGACTCCCTAAAACAAGTAGTTATGGTCCCAAAACCCATTGATATTTTACATTATTACAAAATAAATGGGCTTTTCCCTATCCTAAAGCCCTTATATCGTGTGGTATATTCAAAATTTCTATGTTGTGCACTCCATTTCAGACTCCATTGTGTGCTCCATTGCATGCTTCACTCCACAAAACTTGAAGTCTTTGCCAAAAACTAGGCCAGGTTGGTCATGTCATGTCGCCCTTGAACAAAGAACTTAAAAATAAGTATTCTATTTATCGGGATGTCACTTAGTTTGACTTTAGGGAATCCAAAACCTTGTCTTTGAGTCAGTCCTCCACTAGTTGGCTAACTCTTCTATTCATATGGAGAGTTTGTTGATGCATCATGCATTGTAAACTTATAGAAATTTATAGTATGTTGCCTTGAATTCACACAAAGTGGTGCATTTGTTAAATTGAATTCAACCTATTGTCGACCATTCTCTGGTGTCTCATGACACATCTTTTTCAACCATACCCGATCTGTCAAGTTATTTTGAGTATCACATAAGTTACTTGGTCCTTTACTCATGTCAGTTAAAATGGTCCCCATTGACTTCTTTCTGGTGGGTTTGTTCTTATCGACCATGACAAATTTCTCTTAGAGTAAACCTAGAGTCACACCCTAGCCCTATTCATATCATTGATAGGTGACCTTGTGCTCAACGTTGATCAATAGCATGGGTCTTTGATCAAGTGTTTTCTCTTATGTTCAAGATCAACTTACATTATCACACAATGGGATTTTTCCAGTACCTTAGTTTCCATTTGACCCTAATGGTGTATTCCTCGCCTATGTGTTAGCTTTAATTATTGGTTGGTTCAAATTATTTCTTTCATGTGCTATCCACATTTTGTGCATTCCTAGAATTTATTTCGGGGTGGTTACCTCATAATTTTTCGTTCGAGTCCTTCCAAATTATTGGCCTACAGGTTACACTCATGCTAGTTGATATGGGATGCTTTAATGCCTTCCTTCTACTAGATATTTTCCCATCAACTTCAACTCATTGCTATGGGAACAAGGTCTAGATTTCTTTTTATGCACCTTAGGGTTTGTAGTCACAGTGGTAGAATCCTTTGCTATCAACAATGAGAATTAATCAATCTCTCTTGATTGGTAGATTATTTCAAGTGTTCAACTTTGACCCATACATTCACACTTGTTAGATTGCACTGGGGTACCTTGACACTCATTATCATTCTTGGTGAGTTACCTCGCATTTGTTAACAATATACATCAATGATCGGTAATCAAATGATTTATCACATTGTTGACTTCAACTCATCTATTCTCATAGGGTAGAAATGTACCATCTATGGTTGGTGAAGGCCTCAGGTTGTGCCAACATCTTGGTTCACTTGATATTCCCTTGATATTTTTTAAAATGATACCCACATATACATTTTTAAATATGAAAAAAAAATGTTATTGTTTGGGCATGGTTTATGGGTTTTATCAAGAGCCCACCTAAAGTATCCCATTCCTTAAGCGAAATAGCCAATTTGAGGTGGTATATATACACCCCTTTGGTAGGCCTAATTTGTAGAAGAAGAGAGATATCGATATTATACTCTATTTAACCTAGATCGAGTTTTATTTTCCCATTCCTCCTACACTCCCAATGTCTAGGAAACCTTGGTTTCCTTTGTTGAGATGCTCAGTCTCCTTATCTAACATCATCTTGCATCTATTAGAGAGGTTTTGTTAATGGCTCGAGCTAGAAAAATCTAGATGAAGACTTAGTTCCTGATATATGTTTTCATCTCAAGAATGATAGTCTATATTTTTATTTATGCTAACCTAACATATTCTTATGAATGTAATTTGAATTTTATATTCCATATTTCTTTTGTGATTTATTTTCAGGTGTGCACTTCTTGGAGGAAGCAAGGGGTCTAGACCCTATGACAACATATTCAAACATAGTGTTGAGTGATAAAAGGTGTCTGTTTAACTCCTATTTATCCTACATTAATTATCAATCCAGGTAATATTTTCTATTTCAAGAGTGTACACAGTACGTAGCAGCGATTTCTTCAAGAGTAATGTTTCTAAATTGCAGTGTAGTGCTTTTGAATACAAGAGTAAATGGATTCTTGAAATAAATATTACTTGCAATTAAAATAAATTCAATGCTACGAAACTAAATCATTTACTCAGAAAATTAATATCAATTGTCAGTCAAGGATACAATAGTAATAACTCCTTCCTCTTTTAACTGATGTAAATGAAATCAAGCATAAATAAGATCCTCAATCTGAGAACTCTGACAGTAATAGCCAATGTCCTTTACAATTGTTGATTTCACACTCCACAGTGAATGACTGATTGGAAATGACAATGAATTAAATCAATAATGTTGTTGATAGAAATGGGATAACTATGCTAATTGTAACAGTGCTGAAAGGCAAAACCAAATTCTTCTAGAAAGGAAATAAACAACAATGCTATTTAGTAAAAATGAACAATGGAACTTATGAAACTGTAATGAATAACAAAGTTAGTTTACTAGAATAAAAAGCAAAGCTCTATAATTGAGATGAACAACATAAAAATATAGTCGCAGAGAATAATACTCTTATTATGATGAGAAGGAACAACAACACAATTTAGTTACAGTAGTAAACCATTAAATCTAGAAACAGGAAACAATAAAGCAATGTGATTCCAATAAACGAAGATAAAAAAAAACCATCACACAACAAATATCGTAAAGGAATGGTACAGAATAGAAAGTGCATCCACCAGGGCTAGGCCCTTAGCCTCCAATGAAGCACCACCAAAATACTTCAGTATAGAAGAAAGAACAACAACTGGATTATGTATTAATCATATGCAAAAAATGGTTACAGCTAGTCGTGCTTTGTTTTAATCAACGAGAGTCGATGATCAAAGCGAAAATACAATAGTAAGTTCTTAATAATGATGATTAATTTTTCCTTCGTTACAAGCATTGTCTCTTTTATAATGGCCAGGAAGATAAAACAAGAATAGCGAATAGACTAGTAACAATGATCCTTCAGGATCAAGAGATCCTGAGGGATCTGCTCAATCTTCTAACTCCAGTTAACTCTTTCTCTTTTGCATTGATGTTGTGATCTTTTCCATTCTTATCCTTAATTGCGCACTCCAATCTTGACCTGCTGTCTAGATACGGCTTCCTAGTGAAGGAAAAATAGTTACTCTATTTTTTCTTTTCCTCCAGAATGGTAATTTCCCATTTCTTCACTTTATTGCATGAGAAAAGACAATAATTAACTAAATTGCAATAATCAATAACTCCCTAGTTTTCGCTAGAATTCTTTGATATATTATCATCTTAGAATATAAAGGATATATTATTGAGGAGAAAGATAAGGAAATAAATGTCAAATTCATACCTTTTTCATAGCTCAACACACTCCCTTGCTTACCCTTTTTCATGTCCTCATGAAAACCATGTAGTTTTTGTGCAAAGTAGTCAAAGTATAGGCTAGAGAGGGGATGTCATGAAGTGGTCTAAAACCATGATATTTAGCCAGAACTTCAAATATGGGCCCTGTCTTCCCTTTAGGCAATTCATATATGGATTTATACCCTTCTGCATGATACTAGATAATAGAGCTTCGAAACCTACAACCTAGCCAATACGGGCCTTCCCTCAAGATGAGGTTACTATAGGTAACCAGGCAATCTACGACTAATTTAAAGTTTTGTAGTTGAATGGCTCTCTGTCCTGGATATTCTGGTTTGAAGTCTTCCATCTGAATTTAGCTGCTACCAAGGAATTGTCTTTGATAGAGGAGAAATATTCTATCCCTTACTGGACAGTTCCTTTGTGGATACATCCCAAGGTCTGGATTACTCCCTCCTTTTGCATTAGACTTTTATGTTTATCTAGCAGTTGTAATGGGTTTTTCGGTTCACCCCTGACCCAAAGGTTTAACACATTTTCTTGCCTCTGAAAAGTGTTGTGGTCTTTGAGCCACTTCAACTGGTTAACAGCAAATTAAATGAATGCTTGAAAATGTACATCACCCACAAAAGGAATGGGATTATTCTCCATTTCTTCTTCCAATATAAAATTATGTAAATAAAACTCACTGAGTAATCATTGAAATTTTACTGCATGATGCTTGCAACAGTTTATAAAATCCTCAACAATTTTTAATTCTATAGGTTTGCCTGCCCTAACAACGTTAATTTTTAACTGTAAATACCTCTCTAACAAAAATAAAGCATAGTTTTTGGTAGGGGACCTGCATGCTGAAACATCTGCATATAAGAAATAGAGAGTATTCATTTGACACGTGACTATTTTCAGTCTGTTCTTTATCTTTTCAGCTCTTTCTTCTGCCCTTTGATATTTATCGAAGGCTTTGTTTTCTGATGCATTGATGTCCCTCAATTGTTGTTGTAATTTCTAGTATCTTTGCTAAGGAACAGTTTCTTCCTCAAGCATTTTTATGGTTAGCTAAGCCTGTGCCAAGTCCTCTTGGAGTTTTTTCAGACTAAGATTGTTGTATATCAGAACATCTTTGCTTGGAGATCCATCTGGGTACTTTTATTACAAGACTAAGTTGCCTATAGTTTGTGTCCTTTTATCATGGAATGGAATGTGTGAGGTTTGCATTGCATGTTGTTCCTTATCGTTTTGAATGAGTATGGGCTCAGTTTGAGTCTTCATGGCCCTTGTATCATGGAGTTCAGTTTGAATAGCAGCATTCACTATTTTCAGGGTTCTTCTTGAGATTTTCCCCCTTTTTAGTGCCCTTATCTTTTGTTTGAGTTGTTTCATTAAATTTTGAAGCTTTTGTTGTTCCTTTCCCAACTTCTTAATTTGGCTCTTCTTCTTTTTGAGAGGAACAACTATCTCCCTAATTGTTTCTATTCTTACTGGACTCGGCTTCTTGGTTGGATTTTTCTCACCAGGGGTTATGCCTTTGCCTTGGCTAGTTTTCATTTCCTTTGTTTGGAACATATCTTATGTGCTCACACTATCCTAAATAGGTTCCTCTAGAGAGGTAACCCTTGTTTGGTTTGCCACTTCCTGAGTGGCTTCTGCTCCTACTTCTACTTCATCATTTATTTCTTCTGATATACTCTTGTTGTGGGCAAAGTTTTCTTGTGATTGCTCTGCTTCAATATTAAGGTTAAGTAGAATTTGGGGCTGAATATATTCACACATATTGGCCAAAATCTGGGCCAATTCGTCCTCTTGTTAAGGGAATTTCTGCTTCCTCCCTCTCTTCTTCACTAGTATGCATTGTTTCTTCCTCTAATTCTAATTCTTGGTTGTCTCTTCCTTCCAGCTATAAGTGTTGTTCATTTTCAGAGCTATGTGATTCTAAGGGTTGGTTGCTACTACCCTGGAGGTTCTCATATGCTCCCCTGCTTGTTCTTAATCTGGAAGGGTCTCTACGTTTTTGTGGTATACTTGCTATGCTAGTGGTTATTTTTCTTTTTGGGGTAGGTAAGGCGAATCCCGCATCTATAGAAAACACCAATTCTTCCCAACTTCTCTATTGTTGAGCAAGGTTATAACTTACTATCAATCAAATTAAACAATGGTGGCTGACTACAGTATATATATGGAGAATTTTTTTTATGCTCTGAGCAACATCATGCAACAAAAAATTTAAATATGCAGGGAAATTTACGACACATTTTTGTTTTAGTACTGCTAGTAATTTGAGGTGGTGCAGTCTTACCACATCCTTTCTTCCATCGCATGTAATGTAGCTCTGCACTACACTAGCCAGTTCCATCCATGGTTCTCCTAGAGATGAAGGTTGGAGTCCTTTCCCTTTGACAATCAGGATCTGTCCCTCATTCTGAAAGGTGGCCATGGCATCTTGAAGTCTCAATTTTTTATGTGTCCATATGGGTTCCACTGTTGGTTGTCCAAATACCTCAGCAATTACTGTATCTGTCACTGTTATTCATCTTCCTCTTACTATGGAATGATCAACCTACAAATTCTGCAAAAATTCAATAGCCACAGTTTCATGGGGTTGCTATAGTCGTGTAAAATATGCGATCCATCCAGCCCTTACTAAAATTTCTCGTGTAGCATCATAAACTGCTAGTATCTGTGGCTCACTGCGTAGTAATCATCCTCCCATTTCATCTAAGTTCTGCACATTTTTATTTTTACACAAAAATACACAGAGATAACAATGGAACAACAAATTGTGCATATCGGATAATACCCTTTTTTTTAACATCAATACCGTTAAAACTTACTATTAAGGGCTCTAATGCAGTCTAGTACACCCAAATAAAATACTGACACATATGTAGGAGTATTTTGGAAGTCACCCGTGCCCCCTTGAAAAATGATAGGCCATCCTCGACCGGTTAAATGGAGGAGAAATGTACTAGAAGGCAATCGTACGGTGTAAAAAGGGAAGGTGTACATATTCATGACAAGATCACAAAAAGTATCGAGTTACTGAAATAGAGGCTTAAGATGAAAATTGTGAATAGATATGGAGATGCTATGGAGTGATGCGAAAAAGGGAAAGGGACAGCTAACGTAGGTAAAAGGTTATGCAGTCATTATTTCACTTAAACCATTATGATTGACTTTTTAAAACTATATTTCATGCATAAAAGGTTAAGAAGAAATAAGAAGAGGGTTTATAAAGGGAATTGGGAACATAAACTCTTTTGAAATAAAGATAAAGAAATAAGAAGAGGGTTTATAATTACTATTGATGTTGAAAAATATGACTCCAATACCATCATTAGAGCTCTGTTGCCCACAGGTGTTTATAACCTTGACAAAGTTGCTTTTTTCACCCTTTGGAACCATAATCCTTTATGTATGTCTAGGAAAGTGCCTTGTGATGTCAGAATGGAGGCCATTATGCTGACTTGGTAACTAGATGAATCACAATGCCATTCACCGGGAAGGAGCGAAAGGTGGACAAGCCAGCTCGTGATGAGACCTCCTGTTCCAAGGACTTTTATTTTTCTGATGTGTCCATAGGATCATATCCCTGGTGTGGTGGCCATAGTGGGAATTCCACTTCACTGCTCCCTTATGATCATGGTAGGCTGGCTCTTGATGAGACCCCCTATCCTCCATTTGACAAATCATAGAATTGTTATTAGTCATATATATATTTTTTTCTTTCTTTTTATTTTCTTTTGTATAGCACTTCCTATTTATATATAGAGGATGGCTCAACACTCCTTAATAGTAGGAATGGTGGAAGAAGTCTGAACATATCAATAGAAGAAAATATGCCCTTATTCTTATTCAATAATAATAATCAAAGAGAATTATGATAATTAGGGAAGAACCAACATGATAAAAATAATCAATCGATTTGAGTTTTAGCGAAGATAAGGATAACAAAGTAAAATATATGGTTGTGTCCTTTCCTTTTTCTTATCAATACAAAGCAATCTCATTAAACATGATAATTTTTCTTTGGTTTTCTTATTTCAGTAACCTGTAATTTTTGTGTCCGTACATATATTTGTATCTTTGCCTTGAAAGGATCATGAAGAGTGAAACATTATTCACAAAAAACTCTAAAAAAAAGTGTTGTTCTTTAAGAGGAACAAAAAAAAATGCACTCAAAAAGTGTTGTTCCTTAGATGGAATAGTTGTTATTCCTTAAGAGGAACAAAAAAAAGACAGTTGCACGCAAACATGCAGTTCCTTTAAGAGGAACAACAAAAAGAAAAAAAATTGCACACGAAACTGTTGTTTCTTAAGAGGAACAACAATTGTTACTTTAGTGGAACAACAAGTAAAACATACGCAAAATAAAGCACTGATACTTCAGTGGAATAGCCTAAAAACCACTCCAAATCAAAACTGTTGTTCCTGAAAAGGAAAACAGAAAGTAAAAAGAATAGCGAAATTGTTGTTCCCTTGAAAGGAATGGCAGTTGTTCCTTAAGAGGAACAACGCAAATGTAAGCAGTCGATATTGTTGTTCCTTAAATGGAACGGCTATTGTTCCTTAAGAGGAACAATAGTTCTTCCTTAAATGGAATATCAAAAATAAAATACACGTGGATGGTTGTTCCTTAAGAGGAACAACAAAAATAGAAACATGCGAAAGTGTTGTTCCTTAAGAGGAATAGAAAAAATAGAAACATGCAAAAGTGTTGCTTCTTAAGAGGAACGACTACTATTCCTTAAGAGGAACAATAGCTCTTCCTTAAGAGGAATGATGAAAAATAGAAACATGCGACGGTGTTGTTCCTTAAGAGGAACTAGAAACATGGAGAAGTGTTGTTACTTAAGAGGAACTAGAAACATGGAGAAGTGTTGTTACTTAAGAGGAACTAGAAACACAGAGAAGTGTTGTTCCTTAAGAGGAAAAACAACTGTTCCTTAAGAGGAATAATAGTTGTTCCTTAAGAGGAATAACAAAATATAGAAACACGTGAAGGTGTTGTTCCTTAAGAGGAATGGTTGTTGTTCCTTAAGAGGAACGACAAAAATAAAGTGTCAAATAGTTGTTCCTTAACAGGAACGACTGTTGTTCCTTGGGAGGAACATCAGCTATTTCTTAAGAGGAATGACTGCTATTCCTTGGGAGGAACA
>APFE030328542.1:0-13523 GCA_000404065.3 Pinus taeda
AAAATCAACAAAACAGAATTGGAATTAAAAGAAACTAAGAAAAGCAAAGTCGGCAGAGGATCAATTACATATCACTAGTTATTGTGAAAATTATATACAGATGCCCGAGCTACCGACTCTATTCTGAAACATGCACACACTGATCAACGTTATACAAAGCTTATAAAGTCATGGACAAAAGTGAAATGTTAGAAATATATACACAAGTGAATAACTATAAAACATATGCAGTGAAAATAAAGAAATGATACATAAAGATTATACAACAACAATGGAAATGAAACCTCAATGTGCAGGGGCCCTCTGCACAACCTCGGCCAATAGGCTATCAATCCAAAATTACATTCACGCAAGCATGTAGAACATAGTCTTCTTGTATATCTCAAAACACAGTTACAACAATAAAACTAGTGTCACGACACAATGAATTCTTAATAGCAAAATTATATTCAAAATACTAACTACTATGCATATAGAAACGCGTTATTTATAATCAAAGATTACATAATTGTTTTCCTAAAAAACTACATGAACAGATACACATAAAAGACAACGTCCATGGATCTAGCATAATGGTTGTTGTGATGATTAAATCTATTAAGGGTGGCTGTTGGATTCACCTTGTGGAGCAGTCCACAAGTGTCGATATGTCCCCGGGGATCTAGGAACGGCCACGAAAGTCTTCACGTGTTTGAAAACGGAGTCATGTTGCTGTAGGACTCCTATGTTTGACCACCTTTGACCACGGCCTTCTTTGATGAATCCAATTAGACCAATGGGACCTGATCCATGTCCAGGTCATTTCCAACTTGTCCATGTGGCTTGTTTTGCCTGGTGACACCTGCAACTTGTAGTTTAACAAAAACGACTGCGGAAAGTTGAACCAGCTGTGGAAAGTGGCTGCATTCCACAGCTCATAAGAAAAAATATAATTCAAACAACAAACAAAAGGAAATAGTTAAAAAACCACTTTAAATTCTCTTTTATGACTAATATGCAATGATGTTGATAGCTTAGGAGGTCCAAGTGAATGGAAAGAATCTAGGAAAATGTGTAGGAAAGATGCAAGTTCAGGGCTCAACAGCTCCTTCCGCAGAGGCAAAAACCACCTCAGATGAAGGTGGGGATGTGTACTTGGCTTCTTCTTCAAGTACACATGTAGATCATGAGGCATGGTTGATTGACTTAGGTGCATCTTTTCACTTCACTTCCCATAGGGAGTGGGTCTACAAGTATGATAAATATGATGGTGGTGATGTCTTCTTAAGGGATGATAGGAAGGCTAGAATTGTTGGATGTAGAAAAGTCAAGTTTAAGTTGCAAGGTGGAAGGATTAGAACACTTCCGAATGTTCTGCATATTTTTGCATTGGCTAGAAATCTAATTTATGTAAGAAAAATGGATGATGCAGGTGTAAAAAAAATGTTTAAGAAAGATATTTACAAGATGGTTTAGGAATCATTGGTATTGATATGGGGAGTTCAGATTGGAATTATGTACAAGCTTCTGGGTAGTACTATTATTGATGAATGCGCAATTTTGTGGTTCTTGAAAGTGGAGCAGAAAATATAGTGGTCTTTGGAGAAAAGATCATGTTATGGCATCAAAGGCTTGAACATATTGGAGAGAAGGTCCTTCACATACTTCATGGTAATGGTATGGTAGAAGGTATGTCTAACTACTCTCTGGATTTCGATTTCTGTGAACATTGTGTATATGGGAAGCAGAATCGGGTGAGTTTCCCCTCTGGTGATAAGAGGGTGAAATAGATATATAGCTTGTACACAGTGATGTGTTTGAACCTATGCCAGTTCCATTAATGGGTAATTTTGTGTATTATGTATCATTTATATATGACTTCTCAAGGAATATATGGATATATTTCCTCAGGAAGAAATCTGAAGCCTTTGATAGGTTTAAATAATTTAAGGCTCTGGTGGAAAACCAGACAGAGAAGAAGATAAAGGTTCCAAGAACAGATAATGGTGGAGATTTCTGCAAGAAGGAATTTGAAGAGTTCTACAAGAAGTGTGGTATAACACGACATAAAACTACTCCATACACACCTTAGAAAAATGGATTTGTAGAAAGAATAAACAAGATGTTGATGGAAAAGGAAAGAAGCATGCTCAGTGGTGCCAGGTTAGGATAAGAATTCTGGGTAGAGACGGTGGAGACTACATGTTATCTGGTCAATAGATCAACTTCATCAACATTGGATGAAAAGACTCTACCTAAGGTATGGACTGATAAGAAGCCCTCGCTTTCAAACCTGAGGGTATTTGGATGTGATGCATATGTACATGTTCCAAAAGAGAAAAGAACCAAGTTGGATAGTAAATTTGAAAGGTGCATCTTTATTGGGTATAAGGATGGTTTAAAAGGTTATATGATTCGAAACCCATAAACAATGAGGGTTGTGTACAACCGATATGTGGTGTTTAGAGAGATGACATATTTTGTTAAACATGAAGTCCTACCAAAGGAACCCGAGAAGATAAAGTTTGAGCTAAAGGAGGAAGAATCAGATTCTACAGTAGAACAAGAATAAGAATATGAAGAGCCACAACATCAAGCTATTAGAAGATCAGTTCGAGAAAGAAGGAAGCTAGAAATGTATAGTCCATCTATTTTTTGTTTAAATTTTTCTTTATTTATTACTGATGAAGGTCTCAAAATTGTCAGGGAGGAAATAGATTCAAAAGATGAAAAACTCTGGAAAGAGGCCATGGTTGATGAAATGGCATCTTTGGACAAAAATGAGGCTTGGGATCTGGTGGCGTTGCTGGCTGGAAGGAAACCCATTGGAAGAAAATGGGTGTTTAAGAAGAAGATGAATGTAGAAGGCAAGGTGGAGAAATACAAAGCTTGGTTGGTAGAAAAAAGTTATTCCCAGGTGTCGGGAATTGATTTTGATGATATTTTTTCTCCTTTTGCCAAGGTAGCTTATATTATATTACTTTTATTTGTTTTTGTTGCTTTTGATTTTGAGGTAGAATGGATGGATGTGAAGATAACATTTCTTCACGGGGATTTGGAAGAAGAGATCTATATGAATTAACCTGAAGGCTTTGAGATGAAGGGAAAGAAAGAACTAGTATGCAGGTTAAAAGAGTCTCTGAATGGGTTAAAACCATCACCAAGGATGTGGTATTATAAATTTGATACATATATACGGGGACTTGGCTTCACCAAAATCAAAGCAAATCACTGTGTGTATTTTAAATTAATTAGTGACCGTGTTATTTATCTGGTCTTGTATGTTGATGATATGTTGCTGATTGGAAATGACAAATAAATTATCCAAGATTTGAAGACCCAATTTTCCTCCAAATTTGACATGACAGATATTGGTGTTGAAAACTATATTCTGGGCATGGAAATTAAATGAGATCAGACAAGAAGGAAGATTTGGTTAAATTAGAGGAGGTATATTGAGACAATATTGTAGAGGTTTAATATGCAATATTGTAAATCGGTGAAGGTTCCTATTCCTGCAAGTGTAAAGTTATTTGCTGATAAATGTCCCAAGACACAAGAAGAGAAAGAGAACATGTCTCATGTTCCATACAAAAGTGCATTCAGTAGCTTGATGTATGCAATGATCTGTACTATATCAGACGTTGCACATGCAGTGGGAGTAATGAGCAGGTTTATGTCAAAACCATGGAAGGAGCATTAGACATTAGTGAAGCGGGTTTTCAGGTAGTTTTGTGGCACTAGTGATTATGGTTTATGTTACTAAGGAAGACCAGAATTGGATAGAGTTTTGGACATGATTTCTTTTGTTGATGCAGACTGGGATAGAGACCTAGATTAGAGAAGATCTACAAGTGGGTATGTGTTTAACCTATTTGGAGGTGTATTCATTTGGATGAGCAAGAGATAGTCTATAGTGGCACTTTCAACTATAGAGGCACAATACATGGCAGCCACTCATGCAAGCAAGGAAGAAATTTGGTGGCAGAGACTGTGTTCAAGTATGGAGTTAGTATAGAGAGCTATACACATAGAATATGACAACCAAAGTGCAATTTTCTTGGCAAAGAACCCTGCTTATCATTCAAAGACAAAGCACATTGATGTTCAGTATCGATTTGTGAGGGATATGGTTGAGGAAAAAAGATGTTGTTGGTAAAGGTGGACACTTCAAATAATGTTGTAGATGCATTGATGAAGTATGTGAGCACTAAGAAGTTTTATTGGTGTAAAGAAACAATGGGTGTTGTAGGGGTGGACTAATGATTGAGCTCTCCTGGTACCCCTTGTGTGGAAAATAAAACAAGTGGGAGAATGTTGGGTGTGTGTTATATTATTTCCATGACTAGTCGCACGTGTAAGGGGGCTTCATAGGGGGCGGCATCCCCTCTTGTGCATTGTGTCGGGCACAGAAGGGGGGTCACAAGGGAGCGACAACCCCCCTGTTCGTTGTGTTGGGCGAAGAAAGGGGGTGGTAGCCCTCCTGTATAAGGTCCAGGTTAGCACCCTGGGAAATTTCTTCTGGACCCTATATTAGGTGGGCAAACCTACTTATGGTTTTGTGCATGGGTTTCATACATGGTTTTGGGCATGATGGTTTTCCACCCATGCTATTTTGTAGATATGGTCGGAACTACGATTATGTTCTAATGTAGGGTTAATGGATTAGGGTTTATGAATGCTTCAACATGAATATATATGTATTGTAACATTGAGAGGAACATAATGAAAAACCAATCTAGTAGTCCCAGTTTTGGGATCTAGGGGAAATCTCTGTGTATTTGTTTTATGTTTCTCACCATTGTATATTTTTTGTTATCTAGGAATTTGTTCGCAAGTGATTTCTATACATTGGTAAAACCTACATAAGCACTGCAAAATTAAGCAGTCATTCATGGTCGCAAAGCATATTATTGAATGAAATTGCATTCACTTATAATTCCCATTTTACAGAATTAAGATATTGGAGCAAAGAGCTCAAAAAGAGGAAAAAGGCAATGATTTCCTTTATATTCAAATCATTTCTAGATTGGTTGAAAATCATGGCCTTAGTGTTAGCAATAACAATTCCAATTCTACAAAGTTAAGCTATCGAGGAAAATAACTCAAAAAGGGGAAAAAGGAAATGATTCTCTTTTTACACAAATTGTGGCCACATTGGCTAAAACTCATGGCCTTAGTGATGACAATAAATCCATCGTGGAGGAAATGGATGTGGCATTTACAATGCTACAAGTATTTTAAGAAGAATCCCGCATTGGCAGAATGAATGGCTTCAGGAATTTCCAATCTTTTTAGGGCATGGAGTATTGATGCGGCCATGGAAGCAAATATCTACCCTTTTATACTCCCCTACTTCGGTGCAAACCTCACTGTCCTTCCTCGAGCTTTGCCATTGACCTGTCCTGCCATGAACCCATGAGAATGATAATAATATCCTGAATGTTTATCGTCCATTATCTCGATTCACAGTCTTCTTACTTAACTATGATCCCAAATGCTTGGAAATCAGAAATCAAAATTGAGCTTAGGGAATTGTAAAGTATGATATGAATGGTTGTGAACTGATTTGGAATCAATTAATAGGAAACATAAAGGCTCAAATTTCATTAGGGAAACCTGAAAACCATTTTCCTTCCTGAAAAATTTCAATGGTGTGAAAGGAGAGTTTGCATTAAAGTTATTCTTCCATGGTTTTCAACACTCTGTAAACCTCATAGACTTTTTGTCTACAAGTTAGGGAACACATGTTGTACTGTGTAAGATGACATGGATCAATTCTTGGGCACGTATAATGCGTGGATATTAATTTGGTATACTTTGAGAAAATATTCCAGATAGTAATTCTTTTGAAGTCAAGATTTGGTTGGTTAAGGAGATGCAGTGATATAATCCCCATACTTTTATTTTTCTTAGAGCGTATGATTTTGTTCTTCACTTAAAGCAAGGAATAGAATGTCCAAGATTTTGCTTGCATCAAGTTGTACACAATTTTATTTTGTGTTAGAGAAATTTTAATATGTTAATTTATATTCTAAAAATAGCCTTTCAATGTTCTAAGATATTCAACTTCCTTGGCGAAATTAGACTATAGTCAAATCAATTTCAAATGCTAATTATTTAGTAATAAAAACTACCATAGTATTAAAGAGAATGTTAGTATGTAATGTAGTTCCCAACAAATAAGTTTGAGGTTTTGTTAGTATGCTTCGAAGCCCTATTTTAGCACTCGAATTTGGGAAGATCAAACATATGAAGAATTTTAGGCACGTTTAGAGCTGATTTTTTCAAGGATGATATTTGTTTCCCTAAGAAATTAGGATTCATAGAAGCTATGAGGATATGAAGCATGTTATGTTAAAGATCACCCAAAAATAGATTTCTCGGTATTCAGAAGATGGAAAGGGATAATCTCAGCACAGTAATTTTCTCTCTTCTCTCCTCCTTAAGGCCTTCCCATTGAAGCCTTTTTATACTTCTCCCAAATTAGTTTTTTGGTTGGGAATTTGTTGGGAATTTGTTGGGAACAGTTGAGGCCATGGGCACTAATAGGTAATCAACTAGTAAAACCCGTGATCTTCGCCTGAAATTAAGGAGATTTAATTTTTTAAGTGTTTTAAGACATATACGTGGGTTGGGTATACACTGACCCACGTACACACGCGTTTAGCTTAGGGCAATGTCACGTCCAGGTAATAAAACACTACTTTTTATGTATTTGGACCAAGTCTGGAAGGAGGGGTTGCTCTAGGTCATAAATGCAGCATCACAAATATGAAGGGTGAGATTTAGAGGTATAACACCAAGATTTTTTTTGTTGTAAATGGGAAAAATTTTCCAACTTACCGCAAGTTGGCTGTAAGCAAGTCATACTTATCTAGGTTAATGTAGGCATCTGAATCATTTGGTTGCCTTGCTAAGTCAGTAACTGTTCTATGCTACAATTTTTAGCAAGTTGTAATGAAACTTTATCTTGTACGTTTATAAATTATGTTCTTTGTTCTACTTAAAGATATCCAACTAAAATTCAAATCCAGTTAGATGGTTTCTATGTAACCTTCACTCTTTAATATCAAAACTAAACCTAGTCATCACTAAATCTATTCATCAGATGGTTTACTCAGGAACATTTATCATAAGTAGGATAATCCTCTCCAAGTTAGTGCACGTTGGTTTTTCGTAATTTTTTCCAAGTTAGTGTGAGTCTCTTTATCATTTGGTTTTCCTACTAGGTTAGTCACCATCCTATGAAATATTTAATGCAAGTTGGTTGTAAGTCGGGAAATCTTGTCCAAGTTAGTGTAAGTATCTAAATAATCATAAATCTAATTGTCAAATTGTTTATAATATTTATGATAGGTAGGGCATTGTTTCCTAATTTAGTGCAAGTTGGTTGTAAGAAGAGGATAATCTTATCCAAGCTGGTTAACATTTATGATAAGGAGAGAAATCTTGTCCAAGTTAGTGCAAATACCTAAATCATTTTATTATCTTTCCAAGTCACATCCCCTTACCAAGCAATGTAAATATATCACCTTACCAAAACCATTCTCGATGGGAGTATTTTTCTTGGATTATCCAAGTTACATGTATTTGTTGAATACATCCTTCTATCAAAACTACATGAATAGCTCTTCTTACAAAACTAAATATCTTTTGGGTTGTTGAACTATGCTAGCATGTTATTCAATTAGGATTTGTAAAATATCTTGATAGATTTCCATAGAGTGTACATATATATTTCCCATGTAACAAAGTATAATTAATACTTAATATATTATGCTCTAGTTTATACATAAAAATTACCTTATAATCTTTTTTATAAAGGGATGTGAAATCATTATAATAAGATTTGTTTCATTTCAGAAATGATTTGATTATTAAAATTAGTAAATAATATTTTATTTTTAGATTCAAGTGATTTGACTATTAAAGTTTACATAGTTTTACATATTATATCTCTAGATTTGAATTGATCACCAGTGAATCAAAAACCACATATTTTTAACTTTTAAAGCTAATTGGACTTTGTGCATCAAAGAATTAACTAGTGAGGTAGTGAATATGTTTATCCCATGTCCAATTCTCCACAGGGAATATGTTCAATCTCATTAATATGTAGTGATGTCTATATGCTTATCTTTGGTTCCTATCAGGGGTTAAATTTGATCGGTGACCCTACCTGTCAAGGAATTTTTTTATGACGTTTTTCTTTTTGCACTGCCCATCATATGACTTTTAAAATTTATTTGTACAAGTTTTATCTAATTTCAAATTGTACAATAAAAGAACAATAGTTATGAAATAATTTTCAAACCAAAAACATAACGTGCATGATTTCTCGGTTGGATACAACGACCCTTTTGGTTGCTCGCCCAACAACCGACTTTGCAGAAAAGAAGTTGTGTTCAAACTCATTTTGGACAAAACCCAACAGTCTAATGCTATTTACTACACAAACCGTTGTTGAAAGTCCAGTCCATTTTTTTACAGCAAATACAAAACAAAGCTCAATTTTTTACATAACCCACTACCCAGAATTCAGCTGGTTTAATATCCCAATAAAGACAAGTGGATTCAATGCATCAAGCTCTACTGAAATTTCAAACATATAAAAGTCCAGTCGAATTTTTTACAACAAATACAAAACAAAGCTCAATTTTTTACATAACCCACTACTCAAGAAATTGCTAGCTATAACAGTGTAGTTTTTATTTGTACAGAGAGGGAGGGATTTCAAAAACCTGGCAACGCAATCTCTTGCGGGTTAGTAGATCCAGAGTAAAGATGGATCTATTCTGGTTTAATTCCCCCATTTAAATAGGCTACATTCCAAGTGAATACCATGGGTCAATACCATGTGCCATTTTGGTGAATACCATGGTCAATACCATGTGCCATTTTTATTTTTATTAATACTAATATTAGGGTTAATAATGTTTTTTTTGCATGGTATTAACATAAAAAAATAAAAAAATGTTTTATTTGTTTACCATACCTCTCGTTTATTTATATTTTTATTAATTTACCATACCATTCATAAATACAAGGTGACTTATGTTTTTATTAATTTACCATACCATTCATAAATACAAGGTGACTTATGGAGTAAATATAAAAAAATGCTTTATTTGTGAGGGTTATGGACTAAATATAAAAAGAGGTTTTATTTATTTACCATGCGTCTAGTTTATTTATATTTTTATTTATTTACCATACCTTTTGAGTAAGTATAAAAAGACATTTTAAAAATTTACCATACCTCCACTTTACTTATATTTTTATTTGTTTACACCCTTGCATGTATATAAGGTGAGTTATGGAGTAAATATAAAAAATGCTTTATTTATTTACCATACCTCTCATTTATTTATATTTTTATTAATTTACCATACCTCTTTTATAAATATGGTATTTGGCCTTTGGCCCATAGGATTCACTTAAATAAAACCTATTCTTGAAAATGGGCGAATGGAAGGTTGTAACTCCTAATTTCAAGGGCTAAATTTACCTATTTTACCCCCTCCCTTAAAATAAGGTGGGCTATTTGAGGTGATTTGTAAAAATGTACTATGATACAAAATATTCGCCACTAAAAATTTAAAACCCCTTAATTTCGCCAAAGGGCGAACATTCGCCCCTAAAATCACCCCTACACTTTGATCTCTGACTGCATCAATCCCACTGATTCCTCCCACTACTATATACTTTGGGCTTCTGTAGAAAGGTCTAGTCCATGAGATAAAACCTCTCAATGGATCCTACCCAATCTTAACCCTTTTCAGACTATCACTTCACATCGCCCCACCTCACACCTAGAGCTATGGCTAAATGTGATCCCTCTAGCCACCTAGCTCGAAATTTCCCCATACTAGAGGTCTCTACATGAATGGATGCTTCCACTCGGTCTCCTCTCAACCTCTCCAATTGTGGTAGCTCCATACTTATCTGAGACTACTTCTGAGACTGCTTCTTCTCTAATTGAGTAGAACTCTCCACTTGGTCTCCTCTCAGCTTCTCTAGTTGTGACTGCTCCACAACTTCCTGAATATTCTTCAGAGGCTTCTCTTGGGGCTACATTTTGAGAGGTAATTTACTCTCGCTCTCAACCACCAAGTCTCTAACCTTTTCCTTGCTCCTCAAGGAATTTGCATGCATCTTTTACTTCAAGTGCATACAAGTTCTTGGCTAGCACACTAATTTGTTTCATCTATCCTGCAATCATGAAATTATCTAGAAAAGAGAGATGATTTTAAATCAGTGATATATCCCACATCCGAACTCCATTTCGGCCGATTTGTATTTTCAAATTGGGTTTCATTTTCACAAGGAATCTAGATCTGTTATATTCTTCTGAAAAGTTTTCACAAAAAAATTTAGATCTTTTGTGCAAACTTGCAGCCCAAAAAAAATCCTTCTCTGGTACAATGTAGAAATTTTCTACAAATCTAGCTTCGATACCATGTAGAAAATCCTGTCGATTCACAAGCTAATGGAATTTGCTAAAGCAAGAGACAAGAATCCACTTCTACTCTTTACATCGGAAGCCCATAAATGTTGAGAAACTAATAATGAATAGAGGAAGAGAATCAAAGGTACATACAACAATAAATATCCATGGAAAACCACAGCTCAAAACCTCACTATCTATTTTGTATTAATCTGGAAAATCAAGATGCAATTACAATGTTTGTTCTCTCTAGAACAATCCCAGCACTCAGAAAATTCAAAATACAACTCATAAGAAACCTCAAGGCCAAATATTAGCCTCCTCACAAGCTCTCAAAGTCTCCTTTCCAATGCGTAATTTCTATGGAGGATAGCTTGTATTTAAAGGTAAATAAAGCCTCTAAAAATTGTATAATCCCTCAAGGGTCGTTCCTGAATGCATGCACTATCAATGCAACTCAGAAAAATCTAAAACAAATAGTACATTGTCCCTGAACTCTAGTCTCAACTGGGTCTTTCTCAAAATCAACATGCACACGTTTTTGATGAGGGAATCTTCATTTAACTGGAGTAGCACTAGTTAATGAATTAGTGCACCAACTCACTATTAACTCACTACTAGTTCCTCAAATAGTTTCGAACTAATTTAACTAGACTTAACTCAGTAAACTGAGTTAACTAATTACAACTCATGCTTAACTCATCCTGGACCCCTATAATATATGGATAACATATACATGACTTCAGAAAGACTTCCAACTCAAAATCCCTAAGTTAACTAAGTCAACTCACTCTAGTTAACTATTACAAATTGTTATGAAAATAAAATTCGATTTTAATTCTTAGTTTAATTTAAGGACAAATTAAACTTAAATTTATGGATTCTATTTTTAACATTTCTTGTTATTATTTCAACAAATATTAATATCTTTAACCCCAAAATTCAATTTTAAAGTCTCTGCCAACGAAGAAATGCAGGATTTGAAAAACCTTACTTTTGAACATCTCCATGGGATTTTAAAACCTATGAAATGAGAAAAAGGGGTCCCTTAGATATCAGAGAAGATGCATTCAAAGCTACTTCTAAAGGAAATGAAAGGAGGATCTCAAGGGCTCAGGGTATGTATCAGATGAAGAAGAGGCAAACTTCGTAAAGAAACTCCAAGTAGGCATTGGCTTATTTAAAGGTAAGCTTCCTTTCAAATGTTTTTCTTCTAGAAGAGTGGATCACCATGCTACAAAATTCCCTTATAAACAAAACCATAAGAAAGGAAATAATTCATCAAAAGCCCATTTTATAGGAAATTTCTAAAAGAAGAGAAGATTCTACACACGCAAAGATAGTGATGGTATTTCAAATGGTCAAGAAGGTGAGTATCATCAAAAATATCAATTACTTATGGAATTTTAAGATAAATGTATTAATGAGTGTGATGATGTTTTCATGGATTCCCTAAAAGAAAAGGATAGTCTCATATAAGAAATAACTCAGCTTAAAATTTGTTTAGAAGAAGCTAAATTAGCTAAGGAAGCTCTAAAGAAACAAATCCTAGAAAAAGACAGGCATAATGAAAAGTTAGAACTAGAAGTATTAAGCCTAAGGAAGGAAATTGAGAAAGAAAAAAGTATAAACCTTAGATGTTCTAAAGGATCTAAAAAATTAGAAGAAATCATCAAAGTAAAATGCTCTCCTCCTATAAAAACAGGTCTTGAATATAATGGACAGTCATCAAAGACTGTAAAATATTGTAAAACAGGTATTGTTGGATACCTATACCAATAGGTTTCATATTTCATGATTGGCAAATTTTAAATGCCAAATATGCTCTACTTTGCTGATACAAAGATCCCATATTTTTCAAGGAAAGACAAGGTGTGTACATGCCTTCATGCCTATTAAAGTTTTGATGGATGATCCCACAGTCTAATCTGGATCATGCCATGTTTCAATTTTGGTTGTAGAATAGAGAAAGAAATCTGTCCAAACTGTTTAATCTTGGCAGATCAGTAGTTAGGAGGAGAAACTAAGGTTCCCAACTGCTTAATCTGGGGCCTTGGAAGAAATAAGGGTAGTACTAGATAGGACATCAAAGGAAAAAAGCCAATGGAAAAGAAAAGGCACATAAAGGGTCTGCAAGTCTAAATGCACCCTCCAAGAAGAAACAAAAAATGCTAGGCAAGTAGGGGGGTAGGTAGATGAGGTTGCAGAAATGGAGGGCCATCACCAATTGGCCTATTAAGTGCAAAAAACTTATGCCATTCAGGGTGTGGGCATCAAAGAAAAGGAATGAAGGACAGGCACTGGAAGCATGACTAACCTCCCCAGTTTTCCCCCAGAAGTCATTTCTTAGTAACATCCCTAGGGGCCTTGAGATCTGCTCAGATCTCCAGTCCTGCTCCTTTACATCACAAACCACTTGGCCAAACCATGGAGTTCAAGCATGAAAAGAAGCCACATTTCTTGTGTAAAAACATCCTTGTTGTATCATTTTCATCTACCCTCAATACCCTAAGTCAAGTTCCATTTTACTTGGTTTCACCCCTTCACTCACCTCACAAACCATATTAATCACTAACCTATGTTATAGCTCCCCAAATTTCCCCCTTCTCCCAATGCTGGAGATAAATCCCTTCCTTGGGAAATATTAACCCCTCAAGGGTTAGTATTAGCCCTAAGCCCTCCTAAACAAATATGGATTCAAGAAAACTATGGTTGAAAGGGGCAAAAACACCTTCCCCGCCAATAATAACCCTCTTTCCCCTTTCTCCGCCCTAAACCCTTCTTTATAAAGTTTCAAATAATAAACTTTGATAAAAAGCACGGTCAAATAAACCCCAAAAAACCCAAAAACCTATGGTTATAAATCCCCCCGCGCTCATTTATTAAACAATTATTAAATTAAACGGGCGGGTCCCCGCTGTCTAATGCGCCGGCATATCCCGATCGCCGCCAGCCGTCAGATCTCCCGCCCCTCCATCCAACGGTGGGTGGTCGATCCGCCCACAAAGCTGCCCGGCCTTTTACGTCCGGGGGATGGGCGGTATTGCCGTCGTACCCCTGCCACGCGTAAGGCGCGGGAGTTGTTCGCTACCCC
>APFE030328542.1:35131-77935 GCA_000404065.3 Pinus taeda
GACCCAAAAGATCCAAAGGGTGTCAGAGCCCTTATAAAGAAAAAGGAGGATGATATAGCTGCATTGAGGAGGCAGGCAAAATTGCCTCCTACTATCCATCCTGACATAGCAGAGCTTGTCCAAGAAAAACAGGTGGATAACGCTATGGAGTTGCTCCTGGTCATGAACTAGAGGATATTACAGATGGAGGCAGAATTGGAAAAAGCTATGTAGGACAAGCAAGGGGAATCTGCCTCCCAGCCACCACAGACCTCAACAAACCTCCAATCTGCCCCTCCAGCACAAATAACTACAGCTACTCCTACTGCTCCAGCACCTACCACAGCCACATCAGCAACTGGAGCAACTGTAGAAGCCACAGCAGCAGCAGAATCCAGCCTGAGCATGGAAGAATTAATGAAGGCTGTCAAAGAGCTGGAGAGCCAGGTCACAGAAATAAATACTGCCAAGGAAAAACTGGCCAAGCTGGAGGCCAGTTATGACAAGTCAAAAATGACTGTGGCAGAAAAAAAAAGGGAAATAAACGCCTTGGAGGCCAAAGTAAAAATGCTAGAAAAGGAGTTAATGCTAGGCAACACCCTAGCAGAAATAAAAAGGATTATTTGGGCCAAGATTTGCCAATCCATGCAGGACCAATGGAGGTCCATTCAAGCCATTTTTGAACAGGTGGAGCTAATAGAAATGGCTCACATAGAGATTCAGAGAACCAGGATAGCCTTGGGAATAATGCCTGAGCAGGCCACCAAAATGATTCACTTCCTTAATAACCGCACTAGGGAAGAACTGGCTACTTTACAAATAACCAGCAGGACAGAGACGATCCTCACTGCCAAAAAGGTACTAACGTTGAGGAATTTCACCCAGACACTAGAGAGGAAGTGCCAGGAAATGAAAGCAGAAATAGATGATTTCAGAGCCAAAATGGCTATTTTGCGGGATAAAGGACTTCCAAGCCTAGTAACTGGTACAGGACAGTTGCTGCCATATAAGCAGTATATGACAAGGGTCAACAGCTATGTAGAAAACCAGATCATAGCCTCCAGCAGCTCCACAAAAGAAACAGGGCCTCCATCTGGGCAGACCCTCTATGACAAGCTGGAGAATCTATTCTTCATATAGCATGAGATTAATCATCTATTTGAGGTGCCTCCTAATTTTTATAGACACATAGAGGCAGATGAGACAGTGGTGAAGATGAGAAGACATCAGCTACCCCCGGCTGATTGGTAGCAAGCAATGTTGGAAATTTTGCCTAGATAATTCCACTTTGCTTGTTTTCCTTTTTGATACAGGTCAGCAGAACAGGTCAGCACACAGGTACAACAAGCAGCATACAGGTGACTCAGCAATCCACTCAAATATCAGGCCAGAATGAACGCAGCATTTAAAGCAATGCTACCGCCTATTTTTACAGCCAAAAAGTCAAATCTATCTGACAAAGGAATGTCGGCTATCTCAGCATTTAAAGTTACATTTATGTATCATTTACTTTTTGTAAGAGAGTTGGTGGTGCAATTTATTGCACCATAACTCTCCACTAAGATATTTCATACCCTATTTTTGTATATATATCCCCTCAAATAACGCATTGAGGGTCGGTTGTAATAGAATTCCTCCTGAAGAGCTCTGATGTATACTGAAGACTTTTTGATAATAAAATTGCTGATGGAGATTGCTGGTGTCAATGCTATTTGAGATGGATATGTAAAGCTCTGTGTTGTTGCATAATTCCTGTGTCATTTACTGAATCAATAAGTTTTCTCTTAACTGTGTATGTGTTTCCTATTATTCCATAATTTCATGTGTTTCTTAATCTTGGTAAATAGAGAAAAAGAATAGCTTAGGATTTGGTCCGAACACCCTATGCTCAATCTCTATTTCTAAATATGTTTTCTATTGGATTAGCCATAGATATGAATTCTTAATTGCTCATATTTAAACTTATCATAAACATGGTGAATACTTTTTAAGAATTCTTAACTGCTCTTAAGCATTACTTTCATGTTTTCTTCATTAGCATAGTGGAAGATTCTTAATTGCCTTTCACTTACTAATTTTCCACTTCTCACCAACAAATCTGATAAATTGTTTTAACACATGCCTAACTTGCTCTGCAGCAACACTTTGTCTCCACACATCCATTTCCTAGAGCACTAATATCTCAACTCCATTGCCCAATGGAACAAACTGTCCTGTAAGTCTATATTTCAGTTCTAAAGGAAATCATCAACCCACCAAAATCAAACAAACAGTGCATCCTAATCATAACTAGTCTAAACATTCATCAAACAAAGCTAAAACTATAAGAGAGAGCCCTCTCTGGTTACAGGTAGACTAGGACCTGTAGCTACAAGATTGGTTAGTGGTTACCTCGGCAGCCATTCCCTTGGGAGTCAAAGGGAACAACCTGAGTGATAATAGGTACATGAAGCTATCTCAATGCAGTAAAAGGAAGTAGTCAACAACATTTCAATGCTCAAAAAAGGAATAAGGGATCAAATGTTTCTCAACTAAATCACCCTTATCACAATTAAAGGGAAAGCTACACAAGAAGGTGCTACACTCCCAGGAAATTTTACTTTAATGGTCAATGCTTCACTTGTCATAATTTTGGTCATAAGGTTTCTCAGTGTGTTGCTTATAAAACTATCATGACTAGAGAAGAAAGAAAACAAACTAATGCAATTGATTTAAATAAATCCCCTCACCATACCTTCTCACCTCTTCAAGATGCATCTAAATGTTCCCTTTGCAATAATTTTGGGCATAGAGAAAATGAATGCAAAAGAAAAATACAATCAACTCTTCAAAATGAACAAAATCTGTGGTACATTGATAGTGGATTTTCAAAACATATGACAAGTGATAAAGATAATTTTATGTCATTTAATGAAAAAAATGAAGAAAAGAATGTAACATTTGGAAATAATTCACCTGCCGCTATCAAAGGAAATGGAATTATTTTGCTGAAAGAAAAGGTTAAAGCTGGAAATGTTATTTTGTTGATGGATTAAAACATAACTTTTTGAGTGTTAGTCAGATGTTTAATCAAGGGAATGAGGTGGTTTTCAGATCAAAGAATTGTGTGGTACTAAATCTCGATACAAGTAAGGTCATAATAAAGGGAACAAGAACTCCAAGTAATTTCTCTGTCTTGGAAGGTGGTTTAGAACATAGTTACTTGAGAAAAGCATAAGGAAGTTAGCTCTAGCACAAAATATTGGGACATCTAAGCTTCATTCAATTACTTAAGTCAAGCAGAATGGGAGAAATCACGACTTTCTTAACATCGCTCTACCAAAAAATATCATATGCAAATCATGCCAATTCAATAAGAAAACCAGTGTGAAGTTTACTTCCAAAGAAGCCACTTCAATTAAGCCACTTGAACTTATTCATACTTATTGGTGTGGTCTTATGAGAAATAATTCTCCTCAAGGGGAACAATACTTCATATTATTCATTAATGATTTTACTCGAAAGTGTTGCATTGGCTTATTAGAACATAAAGATGAAGCATTTGATAAATTTAAAGTCTTCAAAGCTCTAGTAGAGAATGAGTTAGATTTGAAAATCAATTTCTTATATCTGATAGAGGAGGAGAATTTATATCTAATGAGTTTTTCAACTTTTGTGAACATCATGGCATCAAGAGGAAATTTTCTATAGCTAAAACTGCTCAACAAAATGGAGTGGCAGAAAGAATGAACAAAACTATCCAACAAATGGCATTTTCCATGCTTGATGAGTCTAGAACACCTCATACCTTCTAGAGGTAACCAACACATACAATAGTAAATCTCCTCAACAAATCTCATATTTGAGTAAATAGTGACAAAACTCCTCATGAACTATGGTTTGGTAAGCCTCCAACTATCAATCATTTTAGAGTCTTTGGAAGAAACAGTTACATAAAGAATAATGATGATAAAATTGGAATGTTTAAAGCTAGAGCTGATGAAGGAATTCTCCTTGGATACTCCTCTAGAAGAAAATGATATAAATGTTAGAATAACATAATTCAAAATATTATTGAATGCATTGATGCTGTGATTGATGAAGCATCCATGGATACTAATAAGGAAGCACCAGTAGATGACAAACATATTCCTACAACAAGCCAAGAGGATGTAGGAGATGGAATCAATGAAACATTAGAAGAAGGAATTGACAATGCAGAAGCATCACAAAAGACTCCATCAAGGTATGTTCATAAAAATAATCCAAAATTTCAAATTATAGGTGATAAGAAGTTGGAGTATAAACTAGAAGAACTCTTGTTGGAACTTCTAGTTATCTAGCCTTACTATCCACAATTGAACCACAAAATGCAAATAAAGCTCGCAAAGATGAATGTTGGGTTAGGGCTATTGATGAATAACTTTACCAAATAGAAAATAACCATACATGGAAATGATTACCAAGACCTCACGATAAAAATGTTATTGGGACAAAATGGGTATTCAAAAACGAACTAAATGGAAATGGAGAGGTAATTAGAAACAAAGCCAGACTTGTATGTAAAGTCTATGCACACCAAGAAGGAATATGCTTTGAAGAAAAACTTGGACCTGTAGCCATACTTGAAGTCATAAGAATGTTCCTTTCATTTTCAAGGTTTCATAACTTTAAAGTATAATAGATGTCAAATACACATTTCTTAATGGGGACCTAGAAGAAGAAGTTTATATTGAACAACCTAAAGGGTTCATTCTAGGAAATGATAAAAATATTTTTTTTAAACTCACGAAGGAATTATATGGGCTAAAAAAATCTCCTCATGCATGGTATTATCACCTTGACAAGTATCTTCTATTATCACCCCTCCGATCTCCAAGGTTGAGGAAGAGTCTAGCTGAGGTAACCATAAACCAATACTTTGACTTGGTAGCTAGCCCTACCAAGCCGAAGAGGGCTCTCTCCAAGGGATCACGGTCAAGAAGGCTAGATGGATTAGGGCTCTAGGCTAGATATAAACTGCAGAGGGTTTTCTGATTTGATTTTGATTGGGGTAGTGACTCAATGATTGAATTAGGTCAGAGAGTGAACTACATCAGGACAAAAGAGAATCAGAATTGCAGACATTTGATGGGGCAAGGTAGGAAAGTTACTTTAAAACATTGTAGTATAGTGATGAAATGGTTTAGACTGATGAGATGCTAAAAAGAGCATGAAAATCATGAATTCTTTTTAAACTAAATAAATAAAACAAATTATGATGATTTTCCCAAAACAGAGCATAGAAGATGTATTCTGCTTATCACACCTTAAAAATCAAACATGTTTAGAAGTAAAATGGATCATGAAAGGTACAAAACATTTTCACACATGTAACTGAAGAATAAACAACATCAAGATACCATGGCACATGAATCCCACAAAAATATTTGCAACTCATCCAATATATTCCATGTCAAAGTCTGAAACACTAGTACAACATCCAGTGGAGTTCAACTAGTAGAATGACTGAAACATTACATGATATAGGCCTCAAACCAACTCATCCTGGCCTCGGGGGTCGAATCCATGAGAGGAGCAGTTACAACAAAAACTGAACTGATAGCTAGAGTATAGGGTGGTCAAAGTGACTCATCCCTAACTTAAGTGAACTAATTAATTACATCTCATGGAGGCCATTTACCTAATGTTCTTACCCTAGGTAATAGTAAAAGCATGATAATTACATCAATCATATCAATTACATCGGTAAAATACTGATTTCCCATTGGTAAATATCAAATTTGGAGAAGAATAGTGAAAAACTAGGCCAACTATCAAATGGCAACGCCAGTGTCAAACACGCAGCACCGTCTTTAGGCCAACATTTTCCTACCTTCCTGGTGTCAAAATTGAGCCCAGAATAGCTCATTGGAAATTGTATCTAGGCTAGGTTCTAAATATACCTTTATTTGTAAAAATGGGCTTTATTTGACCCTCCAAAAGTTTATTCGCCCAATACTGGTCAAAAAGTGCAGAATGAGGGTGAAAAACGAAGTGTGATGTTGCAGGAAAATTTTGGAGGTATTAATCAACTCCAAATTGAGCTCATGATAGCTCATGGGAAATAATTTTTTGTCTAGTTATCATTTGACCCATCACGGAAGTCATTTGGACACTCCATCTAGGCAAAATAGTGAGTTTCACAAGGTCCCTCCAGAAGTGTAGCAACTCTCTTGTAGCAACTGTATTTTTGACATTTCTCCAAAACCATAACTCTTGTGTAAAAAATGAATGTTTTTTTACATCCTTGGACTATTATGGATAAAAAACTCTCTCAAGTTTTTAAAATTCATCTATGTTTGGTTGGAAACATACTTTGAAGCAAAACTGGCCCTATGTGTGGCAAATGATTTGTCCCTTGGAATGACTTCCTGAAAAATGATGGAGACATAATTTTTATGAGTTGCAATGGCATCATACTCACTGAAATGACCTCCCTAGGCCTCCTCTGCTCATATGTCTCTGATTCCATAGCCAACCCTATCTTAGTGGGAGAGGAAATTAGGGTTTAGTGTAGGCAAAATAGGGGATTTGGGAAATTTACAGGAATGAAGGGAAATAAAGGGGATTTGGGAAATTTACAGGAATGAAGGGAAATAAAGGGGATATGGGGCTTCTAAATTCTTAGGAAAATTTTGGGAGGTGGGGAGGGATGTTAGGAAGTAAAGGAAACTATAATTTTAAGGATTTAGTGAGGGGAAGGGGTCCAAAAGAGCAAAACACAAACCTAGTCTAGAAGAGTGTCAAAATCGTAGCGATAGGCTAGGGTTTGTAGAAAAATGATGATTTTGAGGATATGAGTGATGGGAAGCATTTAGGATGGTATATTAAGGATAGGGGATGGTGTAAGAGAATCAGGATACAATTCTTGTTGATAATTTAACCATGGAGGTCATGAAACCAAGAAAAATGTCCTCAAAACCCCAGGTGAGGGAAATGAGAGGAATGGGCATGGGAAAAGTTCAAGGGAGGTAGATGGAGTGTATGTGAGTGAGGTTGTTTTACTAGGGCTCCCATTAGTGAGTAAATTTTTTAATGAGGACCTAGGTGGAATGATAAAAAATTTATAATGGGACTCTAATATGATATAAAAGAGGGGTTTTGATCATTGATGGCAGTGTGCAAATACTAACACTAATATCTTCAACAACAAGGTTTCATTAAGGGGTATGCAAATAGAAATATATATATAAATATGGATGATGGTAAAATTTTGGTAATTGTTTTTTACGTATATGACATCATATTTGGAAGCAATGAAGACTCTTTGAGTCAAAGGTTTTCTTTAGTCATGCAAGAAGAATTTGAAATGTCCTTACTTGATGAACTAAAAAACTTTCTTGGTCTTCAAGTCCAGCAAGAAAAGAATGGTATCTTTGTCTCACAGACTAAGTACCTCAAGTAGATTTTAAAGAAATATGGAATGGAAGACTACAAGCATGTATGAACACCAATGGTAAAATGACAACCTCAGTTCACATGATGATTCTACCTCAGTAAATCAACCAGAATACAGATCTATGATCAGGGGCTTGTTCTACCTTATAGAAACAAGACTAGACATCATGCATGCAGTTGGGATTGTTGGATGATTTCAAGAAAATCATAAACAAAATTGTTTCCATGAAATCAAGATAATATTCAAGTAATTATAAGGAACTCAAGATTATGGCCTATGGCATCCCAAAGATGCAGATTTTTCTCTTCATGATTACACAAATGCAAATTGGGTCAGTAACATTGATGATTGAAATAGTACCAGTGGAGGAGAATTCTATTTGGGACCTCTCTTGGTATCGTGGTTTAGTAAAAAATAAAGCTCCATTGCTTTATCTATTGTTGAGGCTGAATATTTTGTTGTTGCATCTTGCTATACTCAACTTCTATGGATTATGAAAACATTCCAAGAAATTCAAATCACTTGTCCTCAACATATACCTATTTTTTGTGATAATACTAGTGCCATAAGTATTTCTAAAAATCCTACCATGCACTCAAAAACTAAGAATATTCCAATCAAATATCACTTTCTAAGAGAATAGGTTCTTGAAAAAAAGTTTAAGCTAGAGTATGTTCCCTCAAAGGAACAAGTTGCACACATATTTACTAAATCTCTTCCACGTGATTTCTTTGAATATATCAGACAAAAAAAACGAGTGGTCTCCGCTTCATCACTTTGTTAATCATTCTGATAGATATTTCATGTTCAAGGGGAGATGATCCTGAAATTACTACAATTTACATTTTGTACGCAGATCCCATGAAGTACAGTCACATATATACGTGAGTTTGGTTCTAGATAGTAGCGTATGTTTCTCTATAAATAAGAAACTATGGGACAGACTCAATGAGAGGTTTTGGTATATTTCAGTCAGAGATTTTGTGGCCCTCTATTTATGATATTGATTGGTTGCAGTGTGTTGTTTCTCAAAAGAAACATAGAACTAATATTGGCTTGTGACGGTTGTTATATGGCATTGCTTCTTTGATGGTCTTACTCATTGATGAAGTTGCTTTGATGACTTTACCAAAAATATGATCAGTCCTGACATTGAACATATTGCACAAGTTCAGGGGGAGAATTTTCTATATTTTTTAATAGTGCATTATTGGCATTATGACTTCTTGAGCATTACTTGTTGCATAATGATGATCATATTTCTTCTATCAAATGATCATAGTACAAATTCTTATATGGTGAATGATGGTTGCTAATGACTATCATGGTCTTGCTACCTCTATATTAAGGTATTTGGTTTTGGTTTTAAATGTCATATTTATCTATTTATGTAATGGTCATATAGAGACCCATGATGTAAAATTGTAATATTTAGTCAAGTCAATTATGTATGTAACCCCTTTGTTTTGGGCACTTAATGTAATATTGAGTCAAATATGTAACCCCACTATTGGGTCATTGATGTCAACATGAGTCTTTGACGATAGGAAAATCCATATTTGGCTGAGTCATAGCATCATGTATTTCTTTGTACATATTCTAAAATATTAAGCATATGCTCAAGGAGCACATGGTCAATACTCATATTCAACAGCATCAGATCTATAGTGATCGTCTTTCCGAAAAGAAAAAGAAGTCTTCATTTGGCATTAGTCATCCCTTTGCCATTGATGTCAAAGGGGGAGAGAAGCTTGATGTTTGGGAATTCTTGGTGACTTGGGAGAGAAGCTTGGTATATCTACAAATGTGGTTATAGGTATCTATAGGTTGTGGTGACCAAACATTGAAGTGGTTTCCATTAAGTACAAAGGGGGAGATTGTTGGCATTATCACTAATGTTTTATCCTTAATGGAAACCTAATTGATAAAGATATCAACATGATCGTAGAAGAATGATTATACATGCCAATACAGATGTGACAGAGAATTTGGAAAAAGGAATATTAGTTTAGAGATAGAGGAGGGATAAATTTTATGTTTTAAGAAGTATACGCAGGTCCTGTCAACAAAGGCCATGTACATACGTAGGTATGGTGAAGCAAAGTTGCGTATAGTTTCCACGCCATAGTATTCTCTATACCAGGGGTCTCTACCATTGTATTGACCCATAGTAATGAGAATGAAATGGATATTTGATCCCATCAAATAATACCATCAACATAACTACGGAATTGACCTAAGGTATTGGCTAAGGCCTAAGCTATATAAGGAGATGGAGATCAAAGTGATAAGTGTGCATGTATTAGGTTATTGATGCTTGGTTTGATGTAAAATAGGTGTGCACCAAGGAGTACGATAATGGATCAGATCAATTAGATCTGAAATGACTATATATTAAATAATCTACTTATAGTTTGATCGATATTTGATGATGATTTGATGATGTGTATATGTTATTATATATGCTGAGATTTGGATTTGACAAGTGTTCTCATGTGCAACAAAGGTTTGACTCAGTAACTATAGATCTGTATGCAAGTTTTCCTCAGAAAGGTCACAATCATATGTGAATCTTCTCCCGGGTAGTCGTGTATATATTATGCACTATGGACAGATCTGTATGTAGGTGTCAAGTATGAAAGGGGCATACATACACGGAAATTCTTTATAAGGGTCACATACATTTGCTAGGGTTTTGGAGTATGAGCTAAGGATTGATTTGTTTTATTATGTTTTCCGATGTCTTTCGATGAAGTCGTTCGTGATAATCTGTGTTTAGCAATGTTGGTTGGATTGAACTGATGAATAGTAATGATGCTCCTATGTGATGATCTATAAGTGGTTCAGAGATCTGTGATGGGGTCATTATGGGTTTCAGTGATTGTTTCAGTAGTGCGGTAATTCAGATTCACATTTCTGTGTTTTGAGATTTGTACGCAGTTCATCCTAAGGAAAAGCACATATATACACGGGTATTCCTCTTAACAATAATGTATATATTTTGACATGTGTTTAATCAGGGTTTGCGTGATAAGATCTGGCTTATGTGATGAACAATATGTAGTCTAGTATTCTGATGAGTGGGTATAGAACGCTATAAGTTGGTTTGGTTTTTTGAATAAGTTATTTCAATATTGGATTTGGTGATCTAGTTGGTTTAGTGACTTGATACAGTATTGATTTGAATCTTTCTATATGATATTTGGAATGGATCTAGTTTGAAATACTCTTAAAAGCGATCCACAAAGAACTGAGGATAAGAGGGTTGTATCTCCCTTCCAGGAGAATCTAGGGAGAGAGAGAGAGAAGTTTTTAGCCTTATGCAAGTGGGTACCTGCGTACTGGTATGAGTCTGTGCTAATACAAGATTGTAAGAAATTTCTCTTTATAATAAAGAAGACAGAGGCAACAACATCACTAGTTTTATCTCCCATTGGGTTTCCACCTAAAAAAATTGGTGTTGATGTGTTTCTTATGTGTGATGGTTTATTCTTCTCTTACTGCATATGGCTACTATTTAATTAATGTATAATGAACTTTTGATACACTGGTTCAAGTTAAACAGTTGATGAATTAACTGAAAAGTTAGTTAATTTGATTTACGCTACTTGTCTTCATTACATTCCTATACATACGCAAGTTTACTTCATAACAATAGTGTACAAAAAACTAAATGTGAAAAGAAAAAGGTAAGTAGTTTAAAGATATTGATTCACCCCCCCTCCAACCCAAATATTTTTCCTAACAATAAGGTTATGTGTCAATTTTTGCAATATTGACCGGGCATTAGATAAATATAACTACCTGGTGGATTCCATGGAACAAATCCTCCAAACAATATTTGGGTTTGAGAGGTTCGCGTTGCTAGATGGTTTTTTTCACTATAATAAAGTGCTAGTGACAGACCCAAACCATCTTAAAACCACCTTTAGGACCAAGTGGGGAACATTTTCTTTTAAGCATATGTCATTTAGGCTTATCAATGTTTGTTTTATTTTTCAAATAGCGATGGACATCAATTTTCATAGCCTGATTGGTAAAAGTGTAGTTGTTTGTTTGGATGATGTGACTATGTTGTCCAAAAGAAGATAATATCATGTATGTAATCTAAATAAAATATTTGAGTGGTGTCACAAATATGGGATTTCTCTCAATCCCATTAAAAGCATATTTAGTGTGTTAGAAGGCACTCTTTTAGGACACATTATTGGAAAGAGTGAAATTAAAGTTGATCCCGAAAGGGTCAAAACTATAACTTAGATCATGCTCCTAGTAAACAAGAAGGCTATGCAATATTTCTTAGGGAAGATTAATTTCCTATGAAATTTCATCTATGATTATGCTCAAATAATTAAACCATTATAGGAGATGACTAAGAAAGATGTCACTTATAAATGGGAAAAAAGAGAAAAGGATCCTTTTGCTAAGATTATGCAAGCTATTGTTGATGCACCTGCATTATTTAGTCCTGATTATGGCAAATTTTCCTTGCTTTATAATTTTTCTTCAGAATCATCTATTGCATCTGTACTGACTCAGAAGGATTCTAAACAAAATGAACAACCTATTTCTATCATGAGTGTTGGCATACAAGGGTCAAAGCTAAATTATCATGTCATTGATAAACAAGCTTATGTTGTGTATAAGGAAGTAAAATATTTCAAGCCCTATCTCCTTAAAGCTCACACAATAATATATATGCCTCATTTAGCAATCATACCATTCTTTTTGTAGCAAGAGTTGGGTGAGAAGAGGAAAAATTAAATGACATGTTTACAAGAATATGACCTAGAATTTAAGCTAGTTCATACCATTAAGGGTCATGAATTTTGTCAATTAGCAGCAAAAGCGAGAGATTCTCCCAAGCAAGAATTTTTAGGTTGGGAGTAGGAAATATAGATGTACAACGTTGAACAAGTTCCCCAGATGAAATCAATAGTTCCATGGTATTCATACATATCCCAATTCTTAGAGCACAACACCTTTCCCACACATTTATCGCACAAAAAAAAGAGGGTAGTCCACCTTAAAACTCTATCCTATCAACTCATTCATGGAGTGATTTTTCGAAACCACCACAACAGTGTCTTGCTAAGATTCCTTGAGCCTCAAGACATGGTGAAGGTACTAAGAGATTTGCACGATGGACTGGAAAATTGTCACTTTCCAGGCAATACAACTACACATAAAGTAATGAGGGTTTGTTATTATTGGCCTGCCTTATTCAAATATGCTCACACTAATGCTCATAAGTTCCCAACTTGTTAGAGATGCATTCGTCAAGATCAAATTTATTCGCCCCCATGACTGCTATTAGCAGTTGAGGAACCTTTCCAATAGTGGGACTAGATGTTATTGGATAAACCTTTCCACATTCGTCAAAGAAACGATGATACATTTTAATAGAAATATATTATTTTACTCGATGGACAAAAGTAGCTCCTGTAAGACAAGTTAATGACCAACAGGTCATCCACCTCTTAAAGCAGAACATTATAACCAAGTTTGGTGTTCCAATGTCTCTTGTCTTTGATAATGCAACTTATTTTTCTTTATTGGAATTTTATGAATTCACATTAGAAAATGGTATTGTATTAAAGAATGCATCTAACTATTACCTGCAAAGAAATGTTTTAGTTGAATCAACAAAAAAAAAATATTATCCGCATAATTAAGAAAACCATTTTCTCTAAGAAAAGGAACTGGCATAATGCTTTGAAAAATGCTTTATGGGTTGATCATGTAACTCCTAAGCCTTCATTCAAAACCTCACTATCCTTTCTGGTTTACGACAAATAATATATCTTGCCTCCAAACCTATATATCCCAGCCTTACAACTCTCCAAAGAGTCCCAAGGTAGACCTTGCCTTTTGGTTCAAAGTAGGATAGATACCTTGCAACAAGGTAAACTTTGAAATGGGAACCCTAGCCAAAAAAACCCAAGAAAACATGAAAACCAGTGCTAAAAATGAGAAGTCTATATACTGGAATGATGGGTTTTCTTTTAGGGTCAATTTTCAACATTTTTAAATAATGGTAGTAAAACCAATTTTTTTGTGTGTAAAAAACCGTTGCTTTTGAGGGAAAAAACATACTAAAATTTTTGTTAGTGTTGGGACAAGGTCCCCTCTGTCAATTTTGGGAAAAAAGCCCAATTTTTGGGGTGGAAAGCCCAAGTTTTTGTGATGTAAAGTGTAAAGTCTCCACAAGTTATGGTCGCGGAGCGCGTAGCTAGTAAGTGTCATAAAGGGATTTTCCCTTCTTTTATGTAAGTTGTGTCAACTTGTATAGACCTACCCATGGTCCGCAGACCATGGGATTGTATAAAAAGAAGAGTCTTAGAGAATCTAAGACAATTTAGTTAATTCATAGTTGATAATGAATGTAATGGGCCATTAGAGTTGAAGAGTGAAGAGTCTTAGAGTAGAAGAGAGGCTCTACAGTTGTGTGCGCAGAGGCCTAGAGTAGAGTCTACAGCTGAGTGCGCGAACCCCTGACACTGAGTGCGCAAGGTAGTCTTGAGTTTGTAATAAAATATGAAGCATCAATAAAGAGATTATTATGGAAGTATCTACGTTTTTCCCAATTACTTCTTTATGAATGAATGCATTTATGTTATGACGAATATTGGGTTTATGATTTAATATTGTATTGATGCGCGATTATGCATGGTTTACATTGTTATGTGAATGCAAGTAATAATATATGTTTATGCAAAGAATATCTTAATGCATGCTAAAGATATTAGACACTTAAGCTGATATTGGGAATAACAGAGTTAGGAGTGATTGCAGAGGAGCGTAAGTGATTGATTTGCCTATTTAGGGTCCACGAAAGTCAGTTGTAGGCCTTCATGAATGCCTACAGGCTGGTAAGAGGGAGTTATATCAATAAGCCTCAAGGGCTTATCGATCTGTGCGAAGGCAGTTTTAGGGCATAAAATGACATCAAAATCTACTCTGGGTGTGGAAGCTTGGTTCCAGCATCCCCCCATACTGCTTTGGGTGAGACTTCAGTCCGTGCTCTGTGGATTGATGCCGAAAGGGCCAATAGGGTAGGGATTTGTTTGGAAAACTTAACTCTGAACTTGGGTCAAGACCTGCTAATCCAACAAATAGTTCCATTGCTAGGACTGGGACATGCATAAAGAGATGTGTGATGTCGCATCACTGGAATCCAACTAAGAAGGAAATTGAAGATTGGTTGGATAGAAATATCCACGAATTCACAGCACAAGAAAACAAAAATCTGTGACTAATGAAAGAACAATGGTTGGACAGGTACCTATACACAGAGATCCACATAATTTTCTTTTGTTCCTTCCCTATCAAATTATACGAGTGGATCGCTAAATTGGTAAACGACCAGGGAAGGTGGAGGTTCGATGGTCCAATAGTGTGGACCCCGGAGCTAGTGCGAAGATTGGAAGCCTCCGAAGATAAGATCATGCACGTTGTCAATCACTAGCTTGATAGTGTCATTGGAGGGTTTGTGACAGAGTTCATGGTTTATACATCAGTCAGTTACAGTGAAGCAGAGCGATACTTCTTCAAGGGACCGCGAGATAAGTATTTAAGATATTTGAATACTTGGATTAAAATTCTCCGGTGTGAAAAGTGGGTTATAAAATTACTTTGATGTTTGGAGCTACGTGAAGTGGAAAGTTATTCAAGGATAGAAGGGTTACAAGACCTGACTATAGCCCGCTAATTGAGCCTCCTCTGAGTGATTATGAAGAAGTAGCATAGGCTTCACCACAGGGCATTGTCTAGCTAATAAGGAGAGGGTTTCCGCAAATACCTCACTCACCCACACCACCTCCATCTTCACCTACCCCACATACATGTTCACCCACACCACCACCACCTCCACCATCGTTCAATATGGAAAATACAGTGAAGTTGCCCATTTTCAAGGGCTTGGGAAATGAGGACTCGACTAGTTTTGGTTTGTAGTGAAGGCTATGTGGCAAGCCCAGAAAATACAAATGACCAGATGAAGAAAGAAACATTGGTTACTGCTTTGCAGGAACACGTGCTAACATGGTACATTAAGTACTAGACTAATAACCCGACGGCTATGTTTTGCAAACATTCAGACTGCACTGAATAAGGAATTTGGTAGGCCCAAATATGAAGTGCAATAAATTGTTGGATTCAAGGAGATCATGATGAAGCCTAGCGAGACACCCTAGGAGATGGATCAGAGATTGAATTGCAACATCTGCGAAGCTAACATGAATCTTATTGATGGATAGCACCACGAATGGTTTGTGCCTTCACTCTTGCATCATCTAAGGGTTTCTTTATCATAGAAAAATATTGGGACCCAGGTGAAGGCCTTGGAGATTACGATGATATTGCACGAGACACCAATTCAAGATGCTTCCTTGGGAGTTCAACAGATTCACATGGAGTTGCAGAACCTTTGTCTAGAATTCCAAAGTCTGAAGAAAGATATAGCAGCTCAGCTAGAGGTTCGCGAAGAAGTTTGGTGTTTGAAATGTAGGGGTCAGGGGCATGATAAATATCATTGCCCTATCTTTGTATATTATGGTACAGGAGGAGGGCCAATGTATCTGAGGCTAGAAGCTCAAGCAGGGCCAAGTACAGGGCCCACGTTGTGGTGTGCTATCTATTATGTAGCTAGAAAATGTGCAACAGATAATCACCACTTGTTGTAGAAATTTGTATAGACACTGCAACAGCTCTTCTACAACTTTTTCAAATTAGTAGGTCAGGAGGAGTGCAATTTCCGTAGTTACGAGTTAATGATGGAGAGAATGGCCACATATCGAATGTGGATAGAATCTTGGCCTCTAGATCAATGCATTGGGGTGCATGAGGAGGATATTAGGGGTGCAGATGCGGTTGAGGCAGAGGAGGACCTGAACGAGGTTAGGGACAAGTTATTTTCTACAATTGTCGAGGGCCAGGTTAGTATACGCGAGAATGCATGAACCCAACGCACCTGTCATAACGATAATATACTCAGTTTGACCATGCAACATAAGACTTCCCTGTATTAATAGCTAAGATGCATGAAAAGGGGACGCAGCCTCAGAAGCCTACCCAAAACCTATAGATGATGAGGGATGAACCCCGTGAAGAGGATCCTAATGTGAATATTGTGTTGAAAAGTGGAATGACAACTGGAAAAGATAAGGGAAAGTAGCCTGAACAAGGTGAATGGGTCCGCAAAGCTCCAGAGAAGGAGGTTGGCTTTGATCTAGAATGCACAAAAGAGATCTTCATGGAATCGAAGAAAAGCTTTGATGGCTTCTACCTCAGGGAGTCAGGATAAACAGTCTGAAGAAATGGACCCATCCATGCTTACTACCTTTCTAGAGACCTGTATGAAGCTACTACATGATAGAAATGTCACAAAAGGATTACAAAAGTTGATCAATAAATTTGGTGGTAAAGAAAATTTTCCTGAGTGACTACGTGTGGTTAGGAAAAATGGTAAGCATAAGGCAAGAACAGGGCATGAGATGAGGCTCACTGTGCAAATAGGAGAGTATGAAATGGACCCAGTTATTCTATATCTTGTGTCCGATGCAAATGTTTTGCTGAAACAAACATGGTAGAGAATGGGGAGACATGTGTTGTAGTGGTCTCCTATTCAATTGAGGATGGAAAATCAGCAAAAGATTATCCCCATGGGAAGATTGCAGGGAGTGCAGTAGATATTGAAGGTGTGATCACATTGGTGGATTTTGCATTAATAGATATTTTCAATTACAACAAACCCTACCCCACGCTCCTTGGGATTAACTGGACCATTGACATGAATGGGGTGATCAATTTGAAGAAGTAGACAATGTCATTTTAAAGAAAATCGCTCTGCATAGTAGTACCTTTAGACCTTGCAGAAGGACCATGTTATACTAAACTGGTCCGCGATTATGAAAGTGATGATGATTTGGACCAAATTTATAAGATAATAGCATGAGATCAAGATTGGGTGAATCCGAAAGCTAATGGACGTATTGCATGGGACCACAAAATCTCCTACACATCAGATTCAGATGAGGAATTGGAACACTAGCAGAATAGATTGCACAAAGTGTCTATTCTACACTGTAACATGATGACCAAATCGTTGCGTTTTGTATCATTGGATGTAAGAAGTCTACCTTATTATGATGGTTTAACTGATGTTGATAATTTTTTGATGCATTTGAAAGGAAAGTGCCAGAGAAGCACAACTTCCAAGCCTTGGACTTGGCACTATGTGCTACGCCCGCAAGATGGTGGGGCAGGCATAAAGAAAATTTTGATGGATGACGTGAATATAGAAGAATGATGAGGGTGTGGTTTGGTCGCCCAAAGGTGTGATTGATAGAGAAATATGATGGGAGGAGTGATCCGTATGATCATTTAGCAAAATGGACTGATGCTTATGGTGCCGAACGACAACCGGAGTGGGTGCATTTGTTTTGTCACACTTTGGACGTAATACCAATGAATTGGTACTTGGAAACAGAGCTCCACCATGGCACAGATGAATGGGGTATTTTGATACAGGGATTCTTGATGACATTCAGCTTTGAGGATGGATTCGATGCATTAATGAAGTGTTGCAAGAGGTCAAGGCAACGATCTTCAGAATCCCGTAGGATCCCTTCGATTTGATTCAACAAGATTGGACCACCCAGCTGCGCCGTGCGCTGGAGTGCTATAATGTGACCGTTCAATAAGAAGAGGAGGATCCTAGGAAAATTAATATCCTAGAGATAGAAGGTCACTACGAAGTTGAAGGGTCGTAGATAGAGAATCTGGATATCACCAGAGAATTCGACAAGTGAACATTGGGACAAAGGCAAAGCCGAATTTTGCGAAGATACGGGATTACTGGGATGATTCTATGGTAGATAAGTTGTTGAGTTACTTCGTGAATACCATGATTTATTCCCTACAATTTTTTCACACCTAAAGGGGATAATAGGAAATTTATGAGTAATGAAGATAACATTGAAACTAGGCACGAAGCCTGTGAAGCAGAGGCCATATTCCCTTAATCCGAAGTATAAGGAAAGGATTCATTTGGAGTTGGATTAGATGTTGGCAGTGGGTATTATTGAACTGGTGGAGGAGACCTACTGGGTAAGTCCTATGGTCATTCAGGAAAAGAAGCAGAAGGATGAAATAAGGATGTGCATAGATCTCAGGAAGTTGAATGATGCTTGTGTGCATGGTCCTTTTCCAAATCCATTCACTAATGAAGTACTGGATAATGTAGGAGGATAGGAAGCATATTCATTCATTGATGTGTTATCGAGGTACCATCAGATCAAGATCGCATCGGAAGGCAGGAGTAAGATGACCTTCGTGACCAAGTGGGGATGCTTTTAGTATACAGTAATGCCTTTTGTACTAAAGAATGCGTCAACAATATTTTTGCACATAGTCATTGCGACATTCAAAGAGCTTATTCACAAGTTTTTAGAGGTATACTTTGATGATTGGATGGTGTTTGGACTGGTCAAACACCATGTAGCTCGATTGCACTTGATGTTGGATACATTCCTAAGGTATCAGATCGCGCTAAACTTGAATAAGTGTTTTTTTTGTCTCCCTTTTGGAATCTTGTTGGGTCATGTAGTGTGCAGACAAGGATTAATGGTGGTCACAAATAAGATTGTGGTTATAATCAATTTGGAGGTGCCAAGAAGTGTTAAACAGCTATGCGCAACACTGGGTCATACTGGTTATTATAAAAAATTCATCAAGAGTTATGCTCAGATTACTGCAACGATCGAAAAACTGTTGAAGAAGGATGCTACATTCTATTGGAATTAGGAATGTCAAGAGCCTAGATGTGTTAAAAAAAAATATGGTCATTGTGCCGATCCTAGTCTTCTCAGATTAGAAGAAGGAATTTCATGTGCATGTGGATGCATCATGTATTCCACTATGAGCAGGGAGCAGTACTGACATAGGATGGTCAAGGAGAACCAGATCACCCGATATATTTTGCAATCAGGAAACTGTCGAAGTCTGAAAAGAACTATTCGATGATGGAGCGTGAAGGGTTGGCTATGGTGTACAAGCTCCAAAAGTTCAGGCATTATATTCTAGGTGGGCACTTTAAGATGTACACAAACCATTCTACATTAAACTACCTGATCAACAAGCCTGTGTTTGGGGGGGAAATATGCAGATGGATGTTGTTGTTTCAAGAGTATGATTTCAAAGTCATTGTGAAGCCAGGGTGATTGAATTTCATACTAGACCATCTTTCGCACGTTAAAACAGGAGGGTAGCTTAATAATTTGGAGGAAGGGCTACCAGATGCATAGCTCTTTGTAGTGTGCATGGCAAACAACCATTTTGAAAACATCATCCACTTCATGACTACGGGAATGGCTCCAGAGGGGTACACTAGTAAATAGAAGAAGGAATTGGTGGTGCACATGAGATATTTCTATTATTGCAGGTCACTTGTATAAGATGGGAGCAGATGAGATATTGTGACGGTATGTGCCTAATTTTGAATGAAGTAGTATCCTCGTTGAAGGTCATGGAGGGGCTGTTGGAGGCCATTATGCAGGAAAAACAACAACGCAAAAGATTTTACGCACTGGGTTGTTGTGGCCAACATTTTCATAAGGATTTGAAAGCATATTGTAGGGTGTGCAGTGCATGTCAGAGGATAGGTAGGCCATCACAGAGGAATGACCTACCTTAAAATCACAATTGTCGTTGTACCCATTTGAAAAGTGGGTAATCAATGTTAGAAAATTATATATTATAGAGCAATGGAACACATAAAATATTGTAGAAATATAAACACAGAAAACAAGAGAGACACAAATATATGTGGTTCACCCAATTTGGGCTACATCCATAGAGAAACAACTAGTCCTTCCTTTCATAGTATCCACCAAACTGAAGAGATACAACCTACAATAGATCCGCTGTAATTCCCTCTTCACTCTCAATCTCCTCTCTCTTCCTTACTCAGAATATAGATATACATAGACGCAATAAGATTCCCTCATATATAGTGAGGGGTTGCCTTCTAGGACAAAAAACCCTAAATTAGACATAACTTCTATCGTCAGATCTCTACCTAATGAATGGCCCAAATTTACTACGAGATTACAACATTTTACAAGGCAATTTTACATATATTTTTAGCTTCAGGGGCACTGCCCCCGATCCCCCACCAGGGGGGGCTCCTAAAGGTCACAGCCACCCCCACTAGACCCCTGTTGCAGCGCAAAGATTATGAGTGACATTGCTGCCCAATTACGAACTGGGGTCCAATGTGGCGATACCTCTGAATAAAGAAGATAATCAGGCTCCACACCCAACAATCTCCCACTTGGACACTGATTATATCAACTCCACTGCTGCTTCATTTGATGGACGATGACTCCACTCTGGACCAAGATTTTTCTCATCTTCTTCATCATACTTGAAGACCAATTGAAATTGAGTAGACTCTCAGTTTCTCCCCGATTACAAATTTTGTTAACATATCTGCAGGATTCTAGCTAGTGTGTATCTTTTCCAGATTCAACTGTCCATCTTCCAATGTTAACCATATGAAATGGTACTTGATTTATATATGTTTAGTCTTGGAATGAAATGCAGATTTCTTTGCAAGATGTATGGCACTCTGGCTGTCACTGTATAACCTTCCCAAATATTGCTTCTTACCCAATTCATCAAGAAAACATTGTAACCAAATCATTTCTTTACTAGCCTATGTAGCAGCAACATACTTTGCTTCTGATGTTGAGAGTGCAACAACACTTTGTAGTTTTGAGACCCAACTGACAGTTGTTCCACCTACAGTAAACACATACCCTGTGGTGCTCCTCTTGTTATCTCTATCACTCGCCATATGTACATCAACATATCCCTATAGAGAAATTTTTGAACAACCAAATCATAATGCTTGATTTGTGGTACCTCTCAAATACCTAAGAATCCACTTCATCACCATCCAATGTTCTTTTCCTAGATTATTCATGTACCTGCTTACAACTCCCACTGCATGTGCAATATCAGAAATTGTGCAGACCATTGCATACATTAAGCTTCCAACTGCTGATGCATATGGAACTTTAGACATATAAGCCATTTCTTCCTGAGTCTTGGGACACTCCTCCTTACTTAATGTATACTAATTGGTTTTTCATTCTACATATTAAACCTTTTCAACACCTTTTTTATTTACTCACTTTGAGACAATGTTAATTTGCGATTCTTCCTATCTCTAGTTATTCTCGTAACAAGGATTTGTTTTGCAACACCCAAATCCTTCATTGCAAATGAGTTTACCAATTTTATTTTGAGCACATTTATTTCCTGCATGTTAGAACCTACAACAAGTATGTCATCTACATACAATAACAATATAATATAGCTGCCATCATTTTGCCTTTTGATATAAACACAATGATCAGAGTGACATCTAGTATAACCTTGTCCAGACATAACCCTGTCAAATTTTAGATACCATTTCCTTGGAGAATGTTTTAAGTCATACAAGCTCTTCTTCAACCTGCACACTATTTTCTCCTTCCCTTTTACCTCATATCCTTGTGGTTGCTCCATATATATATCTTCCTCCAAATCCCCATGGAGAAAGGTTGTCTTTACATCTAGCTTTATATCATTTTCTACCTACATCTTCTTCCTTCAACTTGTAAACCCATTTATTTTGCAATGTTGTTTTACTTGCAGGCAACTTGTCTAAGTCCCAAGTCTAGTTATGTGCTAAAGAGTCCATCTCTTCTTTCATAACTTGCTCCCAATTCTTCCTGGTTTCTACCTACACTGCTTCTTCATAACATTCTATTTCACAAGAATCAATGAACAATACATAATATAATGAAGGAGAGCATCATTCAATGGGTCTACTTATACTGGTAGATTTTCTAACACCACTTTCAAGAGTTTGAGGTCCTTGTTGCTGTTGTGGTTGTTGTTCTCGCCATTAATCATTATGATTTTCAGGAACCATCACTTTTTCTATCATCTCTTCAAGCACTATTTATTCTCTGTTTTCTTTTTCCTATTTCTTTTCCTGCAGCTGATCCTTATACAAAACGTTTTCATTGAATATGACATCTCTGCTCCTAATGATTTTATGTTTTTCATAATCATAAAAGAAAAAACCAAAATCATTAACACCATATCCAATAAAGGTACATTTCTTTGATTTTGCCTCAAGTTTTTTTCTATTTTCCTTATTAATGTTGACAAAGGCTTCACAGCCAAAAGTTTTTAAAAGTGAGTAGTTTACCTTTTTACATGTCCATGCCTCCTCTAGAATACCACCATCTAAGAAACTTGAAGATCCTCTTTTTATTAGATAAACAACAGTATCTACAACATCTACCCAAAATTGTAAAGGCAATCCTACATGCAATCTCATGCACCTTGCACGCTACATGATTGTCATGTTCATCCTTTATGACACACCATTTTCTTGTGGTGTTCCTCGAACTGTCTTCTCTCTACGAATTCCATTCTCTAAATAGTACCTATCAAATTCTTTGTTGCAATATTCACCTCCATTGTCTGATCTGAGACACTTCAACCTTTTTCCTTTCTCATTTCCAACCAAAGCTTTCCATTTCTTGAAAGTATCAAATGCATCAGATTTATTTTGAATACAATAAATTGATGTTTTTCTGGTTGCATCATCAATTAAAGTAACATAATAATGAGAACCACCAAGGGTTTTTCATATAGTTCGTACAATGTTGACATTAAACCCTCTGTTTTCATTTCCTTTGAAATATTATATGCTACCGATGCCACTAGGCACATCCGTATTGTTCCAAGTGCCTTTTAGTCGAGAATATCCCATTCTGTGTTTGTCATACTCATCGGCTTCTTTTCCTTTTAGCTCAATGGTTGGTACAGATCTCTCTGATATAGATAATCTTCCATCTACATCTTCCACAGCTGGTAGTTTTGGCCATTAAATTTTTCGACCCTAAACCTACCATCTTCTACCATTGCTCCCACTTGAACCAGGAACCCTTCTCTCTTGCGAGTTTATCAACCAAATAGACCTTCGGCTCTAATACCAATTGTTAGAAAATTATATATTATAGAGAAATGGAACACATAAAATATTGTAGAAATATAAACATAGAAAACACATAAAACAAGAGAGACACAGATATACGTGGTTCACCTAGTTTGGGCTACGTCCACGGAGAAACAACTAGTCCTTCCTTTTATATTATCGAACAAACTGAAGAGATACAACCTACAACAGGTCAGATGTAATTCCCTCTTCGCTCTCAATCTCCTCTATCTTCCTCACTCATAATATAAATATACATAGACGCAATACAATTCCCTCATATATAGCGAGGGGTTTCCTTCTAGGGAAAAAAACCCTAAATTAAACCTACCTTCTACTGTCATAATTCCACCTAATAAATAGCCCAGAATAACTATGAAATTACAACATTTTAAAAGGCAATTTTACATCTATTTTTAGTTTCGGGGGCGCTGCCTCGGATCCCCCGCCAGGGGGGCCTCCCAAAGGTTGCAGCTACCCCCTACAATGCAAATATTATGGGCGGCAAAAAACTGGGGTCCAATGTGGTGATACCTCTAAATAAAGAAGATAATCAGGCTCCACACCCAACAATCAATTTTGTAGGACAACCTCCAGGAAATAAGATGGGTGCACAGTATATCATCATCACAACTGAGTATTTGACCTGATGGGTGGAGGTGAAACCGATAAAGGATTGTATAGGCGTAATAGCAGCGAAGTTCATGTTTGAATATGTGTTGAATGGGTTCAGTTTCCTGAAGATTTTGATGAGTGATTGTGGTAATAACTTCTTTAATGAAGCGATCAACGCGTTAATGGAAGAGTTCAAAGTTTATCATCAGAAGAGCATGTTGTATCATCCTTAGGCTAATGGGATGGTGGAAGCTTTTAATAAGATATTGGAGAATCTGATGACAAATTTTTTCAATGCGCAGAGGAATGGCTGGGACGTGCACGTACTAGCAGTGTTATGGGCTTATAGAACTACTTGTAAAAAGTTGACTGGACAGACACCGTTTAGGGTGGTATATGGTGTAGAAGCAGCAATGTCAATGGAATATATTGTGCCTAGTCTATGCATAGCAACATTCATAGGTATGGCAGACCATGAAGCCTTAGAAGAGAGGCTTGCATAGCTGACAGAGCTTGACGAAGATAGATTCTTGGCTAGATTCCATCAACAAGTTGAGAAGGAACGCGAAAAAGCATGGAATGATCGGCACATCAAACTGTGCACCTTCATGGTAAACACTTTAGTTTTATTATATGACAACAAGTTTGATAAATTTCCAAGAAAATTTCAGATGCATCGGCTTGAACCATATGTGATCAAGGAGATTATCGATGGTGGAGCAATTCAGCTTGTGAAATTGAATGGAGATCGATTTCCTAGAAAGGTAAATGGCAGCTGATAGAAGCCATACACCAAGGATCCAGCCAGATGACTATATGAAGGTAGCACAGTCTTAGTGCTCTAGGTAGCTCTAAGGAGGCGTGGGACTATAAACTACATTGCCCAGGTTGTAGAGCTGTGCAATGAAGGATTTGCGTGGAATAGAAGGGTGTCACAGTATCAACAGACGTGCAAAGGGAGCTGTGCTACAGGATGAGACACCACACAACATAACCAGAAAGTGATTGTTACTGTCAATATTCATGATTTGACTGCCAGAAGACGGTTAAGAGAAGTGGGCAGCCGACATTTAAGGAATTTAAGGCTGAAATAAAATGGGAAATATTTGGAAATATGCTGTCAGACTTTCATTTATGGACAGATTTTAGGGGGAATGGTCGAATTTGAATTCAAAATTGCCTATAAATTACAGATGGTCATCTAGTGAGAAACAATTTGCATTCTGAGAATTTTTGTGCCATGCTATCTGTTACACATGAACCGTGATCTCTTTGAGGACTTGATTGCTAGTTCTGTGTTTGATAGATTACTTGAGGAAACCTAGAACCTCATTAACAACTTCATGTTTGCACCAGCTAAGACTGCTAGTACCGGGAGTGTTGTCGCCTCTAAGGGAGGTGCCCATGAAGTCATGAGTATGGAGGTTCCTGCAGTAGTACCTAAGGCATCGAGTCACCTAGCACAAATCTTACACGCTGAGAGAGACTCCCAAGCCAAATAAGGATAAAAAAAAGAAGATGTTGCTGGTGCGCAAGTCACCAAGGAAACATGCAGCCACATAGGCTCAATGGAAAGAAAAGCCAACCACGTAGGAGAAAGGTAAAGTGGTAGAAATAGAGGCCGACGAGGGCATGGAATACATAGATGTTGAGGGGGTAGACCCCATTTTGAAGTTGCCAGAATACATCCCTCCATGTCAAGGCAAGGTGAAGGTCTCGAAGGACCTTGATGAGGGACAATTCCGCCTGAACACACCCCTGCTACCAAAAAAAATAACTTTTTAAGGTCTGCGCTTGGCGCCTGTCCCACATATGAAACTTGAAGATTGGGATTTGGGAGATGTTGAGTAGTTCCCCCACTTGGCTACTGATACCTTCATGAAGTGATTATTCTACAAGGAGTCTAGTTTCACCACACTGGAGCCGGTGGAATGGATTTGTGGTGTAAACAAGGCAGGTTTATTGAACCTCCTATGGGTGCCTGACTACCACTGTGCCCCTATCAATTTGACCATTATTAAGTAGTTGATGTGCCTTGTGCATGATAGGTTCTTGTTGTCTACTAAGCCCATACCAATCACTAATATGCTGATCCATAGGATCACATTGTTATCTCACTCTAAGCTAAATCTTGCAAAGGCATTTGGAGGAAAGAGAGGCGAGCGTGACCTCACTAAAAAGATGAAGGACAAGTTAAAACTTGTCAAGAAAGCGCACAGGTATTCCATCTCTAGTATTACTGACCCCGCAATGAAGGCAGCCACCCAAATTTTGGCTGGAAAAATAATGAGAAAGTGTCGTGCTGATGAGGTGCTGGCACTAGTGGTTTCGTTAGTGGCTCAGTGTGCAGAGGGCGTACAGTTCAACTGGGCATGCTACCTATGCAGTGAGTTCCTCATGAACTACAGGGAGGCACATGACCAAAGAAATACATTTCATTATTCATGGCTACTCTTATCAATTATGTTGGTCATGTGGGAGTTACCGGAGGATAGCCAATTTCCTCTGATTTAGACAGATTTACCAGAAGCTGTGAAATTTGCTTCGCTATGGGCCATAGTGGACACTACACGGGTTCGAGAAACTAATTTTTTTTGGGTGCTAATGGAGATGAGCATTCATATGGCCATCAATCGAAAGCCACAGTTGTCACCACCCATTTTTGAACAGTTATCTAGGTACGTGGAGTTTAATGCAAACTTCCACCGTTTGTACATACGAGCGCTGAAGGATATGGATCAGAAGTGGTATGATCTTCTTTACTTCGCTATAGATGATGCCATCCTGAATTCCTTAAGCGATGGCCAGAAAATAGGAACACACCATCAAATTTGGCCATCGGAACTGGCAAGTCCATGGAGAAGCAAAAACAGGAAGCGGCACGATTGAAGGTACAGTAGTTGGCAAAGAAGAGGAAGAAGGAGACCGAGGACAAGGCACATGCAGAAGTGGAGTGCACCCTAAAGGAGCAAGCGGAGAAAGAAGAGCGCGACTCTAATAGGAGTCAAAAATATCCTTCACCTCAAATGAAGGATGATGAACAATCAAAACAGAGAGGCAAAGATCTGGAGAGTACTCCTTTTCGTGTAAAGTAGCATAGGGAATAGGAAAAGGAGGGGCAGCGAAAGAAGACCAAGGCCTCCAAATTGTCACTTAATCCAATCACCTTGACAAAGCGTGAATTGGATGATATTGGCAACAAGGTAAGAGATACGACAATAGAACTGCTACAGCAGTTTGAGCAGCAGTAGAAGCAAGTGTTGGTTGCTATACAAATGAGTTTGCGCGAGCTGCATATCCAAACAACTAGACTGTAGGTAGGTGTAGGGCAGAGCGACGTGGCATCAACTAGTTTGGCATCAGGGACCACTCAAGCTGTAGAGTTGGTTCGATCCTTAGATCTTTGAGTAGTCACGCTGCCGGATGGAGCTCAGAGCATGGTAGTGGAAGCTGACTAGGCTATTGTTAGCGTGTTGAGGAATGTTGGCTTCAACTTGGCCATGCTCCCCAGTGAATTCTTTCACACACTAGAAGCATGTGCAATTGAAGACCTTAAGGCCCAAGAGCAATGCACATTGAGCATGATCAATGAGCAGAAAGTCAATAACGAAAAAATATTCATTGAAAAGACAACTGCGCTAGAAGCCTGGAAGAAGGTTTAGGAGAAGAATGAACACACTACAGCAGTGGTAACCGAAGCATGCAAAATTAGTCCAAGGCTGCATATCCCATAAGAAGTGTCGGTGGAGGCCAAGATTAGGAAGTTGGCTGTAGGTGTGCATGATGCACGGAAAGAGATGGCCAAGGTTCAATTTGAACTAAACCTTAAAATCACAGAGCATGAGTTGAAGTCACAGCCTTCAACTCCATCAAAGGTCAAAGAACAACATAAAGCAGTTGTAAAGGACACAGTCACAACAGTAGATGTTGCGATGGAAGATTGCACCATGCTCTTTGAGCAGTCTATGGAGGTTGTTACGAATCTGCAGGAGGATCCTAACCTGCAGAGGTTGAACACAAAGGCCCAATAATTGCAGCAGCAATATGACAAAGCAAGAGTGGCGGTGCACATTGTTGTTGTATCACAGCAACTAGCTAAGATGCATGAGGTAAAGCAGTTGCTCGAATAGGTGGAGGAAATGCAATGTAAAGAGGTGATCTTCAAGGCCAGATTGGGGACTTGGTTGGATGAGGCATCTATTATTTATTCCTCCATTGAAGAGAAGTTGGTAGGCCTACATAGGACACAACAGAAGGTTAAAGAAGATAGTGCAGGACTAGTGACCAAGCAGTTAGTCAAGAAAATCAAGCAGGCAAGCACGTAGAGTACGACGGAGGTAGCAGTAGAATAAGTTGAGCTGGGAGGTCTCTGCAACAATATCTCTGCACCAGCAGAGTCACTTGAGGGTGAGTCATGATATTTGTGTTGGAGGCCTGTTGGGACAGGGTCCCTTGTGGTCAATTTTGGGGCAAAAGCCCAAGTTTTGGGGAAGAAAGACCAAGTTTTTGTGATGTAAAGTATAAATTATCCACACATTATGGTCACAAAGCATGTAGATAGTAAGTTTCATAAAGGGATTTTCCCTTCTTTTATGTAAGTTGTATCGGCCTGTATAGACTTGCCCATGGTTTGCAGGCCATGGGATTGTATGAAAAGGAGAGTCTTAGAGAATCTAAGGCAGTTTAGTTAAGTCATAGTTGATAATGAATGTAATGGGTCATTAGAGTTGAAGAGCGTAGAGTCTTAGAGTAGAAGAGAGGTTCTACAGTTGTGTACGCAGAGGCCTAGAGTAGATTCCATAGATAAGCGCGCGGACCCCTACAACTGAGTAAGCAGGATAGTCTTGAGTCTGTAAGCAAATCTGAAGCATCAATAAAAAGATTATTCTCGAAATATCTATGTTTTGCCCATTTACCTCTGCTAGGAATGAATGTGTTTATGTTATGATGAATATTGGGCTTATGATTTAATATTGTATTGATGTGTGATTTTACATCGTTTACATTGTTATATGAATGCAAGTAATAATGTTTGCTTATGCGAAGAATATCTTAATGCATGCTAAAGATATCAGACACTTAAGTCGATCTAGGTAATAATGCCTTAGGAGTGATTGTAGAGGCACGTAAGTGGTTGATTCACCTGTTTAGGGTACGTGAAAGATAGTCGTAGGTCTTTGCGAAGGCCTAGAGACTGGTAACAGGGAGTTATATCGATAAGCCCTGAGGTCTTATGGGTCTGCGTGAAGTCAGGTTTAGGGCATAAAACAACATCACAATCATCTCTGGGTGCAGAAACTTGGTTCTAGCATCCCGCCATACTACTTCGGGTGAGACTTCAGTTTGCGCTCTGCGGATTGATGCCGAAAGGGACAGTAGCGTATCGATTTGTTTGGAAAGCTTAACTCTGATCCTGGGTCAGGACCCACTAAGCCAATAGTAGAATAACATTTTTATTTCCTAGGTATAATTTCAACATTTTTTAGTAATGAAAATAAAGATAAAATAATGGGATCTGAAGCACATTAAAATTCTATCAGTTTTCATCCATGTTGTTAAACATATAATAGCATGACACTAAAGATCACTACAATTATAATCTATTTCAACCATAACATTAAAGATACAAAAAAGTTTGGAAAATTTTCAACCATAAAATTAAAAAACCATGACATTATGAACAAATTACATGACTAGATTAATCAAAATGTCATTACTTGTAGATTGAATGCAACATACATTATATCTCTAAGTTATTGTTGCATTGTAGATATTTTAAACAATAAAAATCATCATAATTAAAACATATAATCCAACAAACATACAAATGACTCATAACTTCATTTAACACCATATGGAAATCAAAATTTTTATTTCAAGATACGATACAAACACCATTTATATAAACGGTCTTAGACAATTATTCAAAATCACTCTTATTTTCTTGCACACCATCAGAATTCACATTTTTAGATGAATGACTGCATGTAGATGAATATGTTCCATATTCTTCTCTTTCATCAACTAGTTCCCCATGTGAGTCCACACACATGGCCACCATTTCAGGTTTCAAAATTCTTCTGGATCAATGACTAAGTTCAGAAGACTCCCATCTCAACATTGTTCCTTCTGGTAACAACCTCTTTAGAATCTCTATCATTTTCAAGAAAAGAGTTCCTCGTTTTGTTAAATTGAAGTCATAAACAAGTATGTCAACAACCTCCAATTTTAAGAGTTCTATGCGGCAACGATGTATATTTGTACCCTTTCTTTTTCTCTTTCCACCAATTTTTTTATCAACTACCATCTCTGGATTATATACACCATTGAATGGGTGTGTATTTGTGGCATACCAATGTACTTCAACACCTGCAAAATTTTCATTTTTTGTAATGACCTTTATAACCTTAGCAACCTAGAATGGATAGCCATTGGGATCTCCATCTACTAGTAGTGCAATCATGCAACCCTCCTTAATATTTTGTACTGAACCCCTGTAAAAGTCTTCTATGGCTTCACGTTGTGCGTGAGATCTTCTAGAACCAATATACATTTCTCTTTCCTCTACCTATGAAGAATTAATAATACCTTGAGATTGTTGTTCAACAATGTTTCTTTCCTCATGTTCATTTGACACGTTTTGTGGCCAAATAAATGGATTTTTCGAAGGTATATATTCATTTGTTGTTCTTGAAATAATATCACTTTGAGTATTGAAAAAAGAATCCCACCAAACTGAATCAACAATATCAAAGTACTCATATGTATATCTAATACATTTTTTAATATCTTCTAGGAAATCAAACAATTTATATCTCTATTATGTCTGCATGCATTATGAACTTCAAAAATTGATTGTAATAACAATATATTTGATGCAAATATTGGATGATATGGAATGAACTTCAAAATTGAAAAATCTAATGGTGATGCCCATTCTGCAGTAACTGAATACTTCTTGACCCATATTAGTGTTTTCCCATCAATTTTTTTGATGCGAAATTGATGTTGGAAGCTAATGTCATTAAGTTGTTCAATGCATTTCTCCTCACCATGCGATCCCAGAGTAAACCTTTGAATGTCAATAGTTTCTTCCAAAACATCAAAAGTAGGCTCTGGCATGTATGATTTCTTAATACATTCAATTAATGATGGGAAGCTCCCAACTTCCTTCCTCCTCAATGTGACTGAGAAAAAGAATGAACATTTTTTCAATATGGTCATGAGTGTGCCCAACAATAAGGAAACCAACCTTCACCTTCTGAAAAAATTCTCAATTCAACAAGCATGTTTAGATATCCAAAAACAATCTGATTTTTGTTTTCACAACATGTGTTGTCCCATTGTAGATGCGAAACTTCAGGAAGATTACCAGACTAGTGAGAAAGCACATCATGAATTATGGTTATTATCATATTTGCATAATTATGAATATTTGGAGCTATGAAGTATACCCTTGGCAACATTTTCCCGTTGAAGACCATACAACCAACCAAGTGATACTGATTAAAATTTTCCTCCTGTAAATTTTTGGGTGCGCAAACCAAATTTGGTAAAAGTGTTTTCTTCTGGTCCATACCATCAATTATCAAACCCAAATATTTTTTTGGATTATCATAACATTTCTTTTGATTCTTGCACGACTTTTTCCTTTCACTTGTTTGTTGTTCACGATGCTCTTGAAGTGCTTAGACAATGGAATCTACACAACATAAAAGAAAGTCATTAGGAAATATGTTTTCATAGTTGATGACTATATAATTTTAAAAGTTAAAGTATGAATGCTTACGTCTTTTTGACCCTTCACATCTATCCTCTTTTTATTTAAGAGAAGCACATGTACTACAAATCCCCATCCTTGTCTTCTTAGGAATATGGACATTGTTGAATTTTGTCTTCCATATCTTCACAAAATATTGATATGTAATAAATCAACCATGTCCTTTAGTGCCTTTTCCATATTCTTTGTATAGGTTGTAGATTTCTTGTCTTGAGAAATTATCTAGAATATGTATCGTCTCTCTATTTGGCATACACTATCCATGCTTTGAAAAGAAATATTTCATCCATGACATTGCGGTATTTGATAATGGCCGAAACTGTCATTTATGATGTACTTCTGAATAAAATGTGGGATCCTTTTCCAAATTTTCTTGGATTCTTGACAGACAAAAATTACCCATTGAATGAAACATTTTGAAAGCCTTTTTATAGATAAATAAAGACCCAATATGATAATCATAACTTGATAATGTAGATTGCATGCACCCCACTAAATATGAATTTTGCATGCTTTTATTCATTGACAAATATCTCTTCTTTTTCTCTAATGAAAACCTGAAATTCGTATGTTTCAAGCAATTTTTTTGATAACACTCACTAGAAATGAGAGTGTTGATAGAACTTCTTCTCATCAGATATTCTGCTCTACCCCTTCTATAACTAGAACATCTTGGATTGATATGAAAAGGATTGCTCCTACTCCTCGATACAATATTTCCTAGCAACATCTCCATCATTGGATCATCATTTTGTATAAGAATTTTCATCATCATTATGAGGAATGTTATCCTCACTATGATCATTTGTGATTTTGAAATACTAACTTGGAGGATATTATTCATCTTTCCCTTCTTTAGTCCTACTCTCATAGTCCTTAGAACTAGAACTAAATGGAAAATTTGACTCGATGTTTATTGGATATTCTTCATCATGAGCATTGTCAGCGTTCCTCTCATAGTCCATAGGATTAGGACTACATAAAAAATGTGTCTCTCTATTTACTAAAAATTCTTCCTCCTACCCTTCATCACTGCTACTCTTATAATCCTTAGGATTAGGACTAGGTGCTTCATCCTGTCCTTCGTCACTACTACTCTCATAGTCCTTAGGATTAGGACTAGGTGGAAAATGTGACTCTCGATTTATTGGAAATTCTTCATCGTGAACTTCATCACTATTTCTCTCATAGTCCATGGGATTAGGACTAAGTGGAAATCATGACTCTTTATTTATTTGAAAATCTTCATCATGCTCATCATCACTACTACTGCCATAGTCGATAGGATTAGGAATAAGTGGACACCTTACACTCTATTCATTTTAAATGATTCATCATGTTCTTCATCACTGCTTCTCTCATAGTCCATAGGATTAGGACTAAGTGGACACCATGACATTCTATTCATTTGAAATTCTTCATCACGTTCTTCATCATTGTTGCTCTCATAGTCCATAGGATTAGGACTAAGTTGACACTGTGACACTCTATTCATTTGAAATTCTTCATCATGCTCTTCATCACTACTACTCTCATATTCCATATGATTAGGACAAAGTGGAGATCGTGAAACTCTATTCATTTGAAATTCTTCATCATGCTATTCATCACTATGACTCTCATATTCCATAGGATTAGGACTAAGTGGAAACCGTGACTCTTTATTTACTTGAAAATATTCATCATGCTCTTCATCACTACTTCTCTCATAGTCCATAGGATTAGGACTAAGTGGAAACGTGACTCTTTATTTATTTGAAATTCCTCATCCTATCTTTCATTAGTGCTTCTCTCATAGTCCTTAGGATTAGGACTAAGTGGAATATTTGACTCTCTATTCATAGTGGAAGAATTTATGTTATATTCATCAATATGAATAGAGTTGTTACACGACAAAGATGTTGATGCTTCATAAAGAGAAACTTCACTATCAAAAGAATCCATGCTTTTCAAACAGAAGAGGTTGAATGATACAAATGCACTCTCTCCTAATGATAATATATAGCTTAAAGAATAAAAATTTCCTTCCAAAGTTTCCCTCCAAAAATTTTGTTTCATGTATTTTCCTCCATAATTTCTTCTACAATTTATTGAAAAATTTAACTAAAATTTTCTTATGAAATAAATCTTTTAAACTAAATCTTTAAATTATAATTGTAAACTAAATATTTTACCTAAATTAATTTTTTACTTAAACTATATAATATTTACTAGACAATTGAATGTTTTTTAAAATTTTTATTATATCTTCTAAAACATATTAATCCCACATTGACCATGCATAAAAAAATTCTGTAATGTTTACTTTATCTTAATGTATTATAACGTCATAACAAGAATTATATGTTAAAGTTTTTAAAAACAAATTAATCCCACATTCTCCATGTGGTAAAACAATTCCGTAATGTTCATTTTATCATAGTTCTGTATATCACATAACAAAATTTACATGTTAAAGTTTTTATAAAAACAAATTAGTCCCAGATTAACCGCGCGGTAAAACAATTTTGTAATTTCCACTATAATATAAATTTCAATATCATTTTTCTTCACATCACATCAAGGTTTTTTGAGGTTCGTTAAAAGACATGGAATGATTTTATAGAGCAGCTAGATTGTTATCAACAACATATTCAACGAAAGCTTATCAAATTTGAAAGGTTAGTTTCCATTTTGTTGTGTGCAAGTTTTAAAATTCAATAGGTTTAATGAAATTCTTTTTTTTTTTGAAATTGAAAATTTAGATGAGACAGATTTACCCACTACATCCGCAGTGGGCATGGTGGGCCTGGTCATGCTCGCTGGCAACCCAACGAGCCCGTGGGGGAGGGACGAGGAGGTTGGCCAGCCATCCCCCTGCCACAACTTGGTGGGTCATTGGGCCGCTGAGGTGGGGCAGGGGGTTGGGTGCCAGCCACCGCCGTGGTGTCGGGCCAATTGTGCCTAGCCACCAGCCCCACCTCGGCATCCCAATAGACCACCACTTCAACTGGCCGTTGGGCCGTCGGGGTGGGGCGGGAGGGGCTTGTATGGTTGGCGCCATTGGGGTGGGGTGGTAGGGAGCTACATTTTTTTAATTTCTTATTTTTATTTTTATTTTATTTAAATGGTTATGTTTTACAAAATTATTTATCATTTATCATTTTGTTTGTTAATTTAAGCTATTATTTTTTTTAATTTATTGATTTATATATATGTGTATTTTTTTGCAGGAAAATAGCATCAAAGAAGATTTACAAGAATCATTTTGGACCAAATACTACTAAAATTAAAAGTGGATCCTCTAAAAACACTGTTGAATGAACCAAACTTGAGCTGATAGCTACAAATCTATCAACTGCCTCAAATGATAAGAAGACAATTTCATACTGGAAGAAATCGAAAGAAGTGAAACTTCCAGAAAATGTATGGTATGTGAAAGAAAGAGAAGGTGAAGATGTGCAAATATATCTATATGTTGATATCCCTAACCATAGTGAAATTTATGAGGTGCTAGGAAAGGTCATAGACATGTGTTTGATAATGGACACTGAAGTTGTTTATATACTTACAAAACCGCCCAAGTCACATGACAAGATTAAATATCAGTTATCATATCCATTGTATGACATGAGAGAGGTATCTAAAAAGTTGTCTAAATAAATCGTAAAAGAGATTACACAAGATATCATAAGTATTGTTATTTATATTTCTGTTTTGCGTTATTGACATATGATATTTTTTTGACTGATTTTTTTTTAAGTATTTCAATTATGTTGGGAGGCATCCATTTCATAGAGAAAGATATCATGAATGTTGTCAACAATTTCTACTCAGGGTCAGAAGAAGATATGGAAAACAAGAAAAAAGTAGTAATTCATGATGCTACAAAACTACATCCAAGGGATTAGAAAAAATGCCTCTAGTGGAAAAATTTAGTGCAAAAGGTAGACAGGTTACTTTTTAAGATGAGGGAGTTGAAACTGACACTGAAAAATATGTTTTCATTACTACGGATGACATTGGAACTGATGTTAGAAAGGAGAAGATCCATACAAGAAAAAAAGTAACAATGCCTAGGAATAGCTCTATTCTAGTTAATGATGAAAATGTTACGAGGAAGAAAAGTAAAGTTGAACATTCTCAAGTAGTCATTACCAATAGTGAATATCCTAGTGAAACTTCAAAAGAAAGCATTGAAATCATTACACCAAGATCTGATTTAGAGGATGGCATTATTAAAACAAAACAAAATGTCATTTGACAAAACTTGACAAAGAGAAACATAATTGAGGGCGGCCATACATTTCATCTTAATGTGAGACAAATCTATAAGTCTTATAGAAACTTTTGGGCACTTCAACCCCAATCATAAATGTCAATAAACTGAGGGCTCCTAAGTCCCTAAAAGTGTTGCTTCACTGCCTAAAGAAGGTCAGCGGATTACATCATCACCCAGAAGTTCTCCACTAAAAATTGCTCATAAATGGTCAAAACTGGACCATACTGAAAGCCCAGTGCAGAAGGTGCGATGCATATCACCTTCCCAGTGTACAAGGTGCGATGCATACTGAATTACTCCTCTGTAGGGTGCGATGGTCGGGAATAGACAAATGGCAAGGACAAAATGCGAGGTGGAAGATCATGGAATCTTCTAGAAGCTTCCCCTCTAACACTTGCCTCTCTGTTTTCAACCAGGGATGAGTAAGAGATCATCATTCTCTAAGTGGAAGAAGGAACTATCAAAGAGGACACTAATCAAGACCCTAGAAGATGACTCACCTCCCTATAATCATCTATATATGGATCCCTCATCATATAGATCCAGGTGCTGGAATTTTCTATCTTATAGAGAAGTGTTGTTGGTTTATGGTGTAATTTCATAGTGTTGGGTGATCTAAGCTTTACTTGAGGTGAAGAAGGGCCTTCTTGTTGGAGGATGATGCTGGGCCAGAACATATGGTTGTAATCCTCTTACTACTTTTCATCTTAATAAAGATATTCAAGTTTTCCTCCATATTCTTCTATGTTTCATTATATATGCATTTGTATGGTTAACACACATATGGTCCTGTGTTATTTATGAATATAGATCTTTGGTCTTCGATAGTACCATGTTGCTGTGATTCCACAGGTGCACTTTGAAGCTGGGCAGACAAAGCAGAAGCGGCAAAGCTCTATCAGGAAGGAGAGGAAATCAAGCGCAAGACTAAGGTTGGTCTGCTTTGTTCCACTCCTATCTATTTTCATAAAGCAAAGCGAAAGTAGACTTTGCTTGTTTGTTTCTAAGATAGCCACCAATCTTAGTTGGAATAGTAGCATCCGAGTGGATACTATTCTCGGTAACAAAATGGCGACTCCGCTGGGTAGTGACTAGATTGTTTATTACGCTATCTATCTTTGTTTCTTTTATAAACTTACAGATGGAGCCTGGAGCGAAGCCAGCTAGCCTTCGAACTACATTTGTTATACAAATGCAAAGTAGATCAATACTGCTTCAATCTATCTTTGGGTTTTGTTTATGAATTAAACAATCAATCTGCAAATAGTCTAATTGCCGTAAGTGGTGGCTCTAGTAACCTCTTTAGATCACCCATGTGTTTTACATATACTGAACATTACTTACTCGGCCTCAATCCCTGAACTTAATTGCAAACCATGAGTGAAAACTTGTTTAAAGTCTCGCACTGGTACCATCGCACTCTGCCTTCAAGGTAGAATGTATGCATCGCACTTCCCGAGTGCAGTAGGTGTACTGCATGCTAAATTCACAGTGTGACAAGTGCGATGGTCAGGGAAGGTTAACTTTACCTTCGCACTATGGTTTTTTCTCACTGTTTTTAGTCCTATTCAAGAGTTTTTCTATCTGTAGTCAATGTATCTCTGTGAAAACCCCCTTTTCTTACATTATTCTGCCTCCTTAGTGCAAAGCACTGTAAGTGTTTTTATGTATTGTGCAGCATTTTTAGTTCTCATTTGCAAAAAAGTAGCATAGTCGAACTTTCGTTTTTGGATCTGAAAGTGTCGTAGCTGTCATTTTTAGTTTTAGAAGACAATCCCATTGTTCTTGATAGTCTATTATATAGTTACTATTACATATGATTTGAATTAGTAGTTTTTAAAGTGTCGAAAAGCAATTTTCATTTCAAAATCGCAAAGTGTCTCTTTACCTTCACTCCATTTTGAAAAGAAATTTGAGTATTGTCTCTTTAAAAGTAATTCAGATTTGCACACAACTTTCTTATCATCATTCATACATTAATAAGGATGAAAACAAATACATGCATGTGCATTTGCATTTCGACTGCTTGGTTTGGTTTAGGACAATGCATTTAGCGTGTGCTCTATGCTCTTTGCTGAAAGATTCTTAACTTTCTTTCCTTAGTAGCTAGGATTTTCATTGCCAAATGAAGATTAAATGTTTGTTTATCATCTTAGACTTCATTTTAGGAATTGTATACACATCACACGGTGAACCTGAAAGGAAAATTTTTAAGCAAGATCAACTTAAAATAAATTTAATGAATCTAACAATGCTTTGGAACCTAACGCGCAACATCTAGAGGTCTAGGCTAGAGACGTATGCCAGTGTCATGAAACCTGGTAACTGTTGTTTTAAGTGTTGGTTGGGTGATTCCTCCACTCTGAGATGGAAAGTGCTAGTACAGACTTGTGCTCCCCTGTATTGTCGAGAATATATTGGGAGACCACAATAGGTTGCATCCTTTATCCTTAGGAAGCCATGTCTGTCACCCTATCGATCGCAATGCACTAAACACAGCATTCAGGAAGATTGATTACCGTACCGTAAAAAGTATTCTGCAGTGTTGTGATTGTTTTGGTAATCCCCTCTGCCTAGATCTCCAGAGAATTCCATTTTGCTCCTTTTCAGACTCCTTAAAGGAAAAGGTCCTCTGAGCATTTGTCACTTCAGGCTCAATAAAAATCGAAGGCGACTAGAGTCATCTTTTGTTTTTTCTCGACCGTTTAAAATTAAAAAAACAAGTTGTGTCAAAGCGTCTAAAAATTTATTTTAATCAGAATAACATCACAAATTCCTTCGTTGGTCTTTAGGTTGAGAAAATGGAGTCTACCAACCAAGGATTTCCCCTTAGAGGAAATCCTAGTCCCTTATCCTCTTGGGGAGATGTTGGTGCACCACATATGGCCACTTTGTCACTTCTAGTGTTGACAATTGGTTTGCCTGTCTGGCTCTTCTCTACCTCTGTCATTCAGAATCTCGTAATTCATGAACAGTCAAGTCAGAAACTAGATGACACTATAGTTGCCTTCCAACCTTCTACTTCGTCTAATTCTCCCTCTCCTCCTTCCTCTTCGCTTGATGAAGCCAATAAAGCTAAAAATCAAGTGACTGAGAAGAAGAAGAAGTAGAAAGAGAAAAAGGAAAAGAAGAAAAAGGAAGAAAAATAAAAAAGGGGCAACCAAGCGTCATCTAGCGAAAATCCTCACACCGCACCGTCGAAACCTAAATCTTCTTATGTCATTTGCAATGGAGACCACCATCACCGAGATTGTCCCTACATCCCTCAATTCTTAAGGGACTGCTCTCCTCATTCACACAACCTGGTGGTGTTAACCTCTGACAATCATGTTGAATGCACACCATCAACCAGCGAAAGTGAAGCACATGGACAAAAGAGGAATCCCAAATTTGCTTGTAAATTGTGTGATAACAATCACACCATCCACCATTGTCCCTTCCTTGATGAAGCTAAAAGAATTTTGGATGACCGTCCTGCTTCACCGCTACTGCTTCCTCCTGGATATAAAAAACTATTGCCAAGTCCTCCACTGGTTGAAAATCCGGCTGACCCGTCATTGTGGTCGGCTGAAGCATCTATCATTGAAAATGAACCCTCTGAATCCATACCAGACCAAAGTTAAAAGGTCAAGATGACAGTTGACCCAGTCTTGCCTTCAGAGTGTTCATCTTCGAATGATACCGTCACTGAAGAGAAAGAGAACGACACCATTGAAATTCTTTTCATCAACACAGACTCTGATGAACTTGGGGCCAGTCCTCTCATTCCTTTATCGCAGGAAGGAAGTTCAGCAGAGTCATATCCGACCGTCTATTCGGTCCCACCACCAAGAAACCTAGTCGTTTCCTTTGACTGGAATCTACTAGGTAGACCCAATTTACCAACTAGTGTACCATTTAGAATCATTGTACAATCTTACAGAATGGTTATGGTTGGTACCATCATCGATGAAGAGGTTTCTGTGAGTATCCTTTCCTCAACTGCTTCGAAAGCGCTTGGCTCGCCATCGCTTTTGCCTGAAATGAGAAATCTGACAGGCTTCGACAAAGGAACCAGTTGACCTTTAGGGATCCTTCCAAATGTGCCCATTAATTTGAGAAGGAAAACCATTCACATGAACGTGATGGTAATTCAAGGACTGTTGGATTATAATCTACTCCTTGGATGCGACTATATTTATTGCATGGGAGCCATCGTCTCCTCACTCTTTAAACTAATGTGTTTTCCACACAAAGGCAAAATGGTCAAGCTCGTAGAACAAATGTCATTCCCCAGTTCACAGATCACAAATAGTCAAATACCACCCCTAAGTGGTCTCTTCACACAAGGAATGTCTCATCGATCCCCAGTCCGTCCACCTGATGAGCGCGAGTGATTCAGGAGGATGTGACTGAAACCCATGGGGCATGCACCCTGGTCTATTTCAATAGGAAAACCTTGGGTATAGAGTATGTTTCTGTGGAGGATATATGACTAGTCTGACGAACCTGTCCTTACAGGAAAATGGGATCAGGCTGGAATAAGATACCTTCTATAAAGTTAAGTGAGTGGAGTATCTCTATGCCACTCCCCTTTGTCTATTTCGGTAGACATTGGCAAGGAAGAATTCTGTCTCCTATGCGGATGGAACTTTCATGGTAACCTAGGAATTTTTCGCTATACCCGGGGGCATGCAAACCTTTCTGCATGCAAGCAAAAAGCGGCTATTTATCTTTTAAATTTGTAGGACCCCTAACCCTTTAAACCCGTAAGGCTAGTCATTTCCTAACTTTCATAAAGAAAGGATTTGGGGCAAAGCTTTAAAGATGTAAGCCGCTTCAAAATAGCATCTTGAATGAGACATTCTTATCATACGACTGGCGAGCAATGTTACTGCAGGGTTCAAGCTCGTTAAAAAATAAACCCTCCACGAGCAATTTTAGCGCATAGTTCAAGCTTGTTAAAAAATAAACATAATTCATGAGCAAATGTTTCCCCCAACATTTAATCTCATTAAAAAATGAACCAGTAAATAACCATCGTGAATGCCTTATCGCCAGCTTTTGAGCCTTGGTCATGTTCTCATCATCACCTCCACTTTGTTTTTAGCCGATCATTCACCCCCATATGATTGTTTACCCCTTCAAGGAACATCTGCGAAGAGTGATTCTATTAGCTATCCTTGTGACACTGCCGTGATTGGAAAATTCCAAATCTTACCTGGAATCAGCTGCTATCTGAAACCATCACTCATTCCTAAAAAACGAGTCTCCTTTAAGCTCTTTTCAGCTGATTCATAAAATATGAAAAGATTGCCGAGTGATTGGCCTCTTCGGCTCGTTAAAGTCATCAGAAGTGTTATCCCTCCTATATATTTTAATCTTTTTGGACCTAAGGGATTATTACACAAAAAGATCGAGTGCTTGTCATGTTTGGCTCGTTAAAACTATCAAAAATTCATCCCTTTTGTATTATTTTGCGTTTTTTTTAGACTTAAGGGATTATATGATGAAAAAGAATCATTGGAGTCTCCTTTCCATTTCTTTCAGACTCTCTAAAATTGAAAGGGACTGAGTTATCTTTGTCGTTAAACTCGTTAAAACCGAATAGTGATAAACTCATCCAAATGGACGAGAACGAGTTTCACTGTCACTAGGCTCACTAAAATATAGCGATAGGTTCCCCTGAAGGGCAGATTATAGAACAAACATATGTTATCCTCCTCAAGCTTGACAAAAATAAAGAGGTACTGGTCATCAATGACTGGGGAAAATTGGAAAGAAAACTTGAAGAAACTTTATTGTAGCAAGTCGCTCTTGAACATGACACTTTCCTTCCACATCCATGTCGGGTTGGGTTGTCCCATTCACTGGTCATCACCATTGGTTCATCACACCATCCATCTTTGCGGTTAACACTACCAATCCATCTTTACTGTTGCCGATATGTTCAAGAGAATTCATTCAGACAATTCACCTGTGTCTCACCCATTGAAATACATTCATGCTCTATTCCTTCATGACCGCCACCCTAAACCTTGTATTGTCAGATTGTTTTCACCTCCAAAATCATTTGCTTCATTCTGTGTCGTTGATGTGGGATTCATTAAGGCCCTCCTATGATAGGTCACTTCTTGTCAACATCAGCTCATTATCCAAGAAGTTGACTTAGGAACAACCCTTTCAGTACTTTGAAGCTTGTATGCCTCAATGGCAAGTTCCTCACTTTTGGCGACAGGTTTACATCAATGGCCTTCGAACGAGAGATTTTACGTGATGTTCGATGCCAAGTCCTTTTCACACCACATGAATTGTACTGTAGTACCTTGAGGGTCATTGTCATTATTGGTGATTCCTCTTGTGCCTATTAACAACTTACATCATTGGCTGGTAATCAGGCAATGTCTTTCCATGTTCGACTCCAGAACATTTTTCACATGGATCGACTTGTACTCCGAGTGAAGATTGGATGAGTTTTGAAGACCTCGGATCTAGTTTCATCCATCCGAGCTACGATATATTCAGGAATATAAAAACATCCAGTGTATGCCATTGCCAAACAGATGATCATCCAAATCAAAGGATGATGTGTCCATATCATCAGTCTGTCACACAGACGATTGTTTGTCCTCTGTACATGAAATGAATTTATAAAGCTGAGCATGGGAATGCCCGCCTCAGCTAGATCATGAAAAAATGTTGTCAAAATA